>JABFPM010001725.1:0-18939 GCA_022817325.1 Idris sp. 1 HC-2018
TAAAAAAAAACACACACACACATGTAAAGAAATCAAAAAATAAAGTAAGAAAAATATCCCCGTGTTACGATTACACAAGACAACTTCTTAATTGGAGAATGCGATTGGTCATAAATTCACGTCGAATCCAACGTGTGTCTTCCTCATGAAGCTGCGAGAGTATCTATTTCGAGCTCTGAATTATAACTTGAATTTATTATTTTCTGTCCTTTTCTTTCAATCATTTGTCTTCGGAGAAAGTGAGATATAAGTTTGTGTATCGGCGTTTCTACCTATACAGGTATATTCAGGTGTTTATTTGAAGATTATACATGGGTGATTATGTAGACCAAGATGTCTCTTGCGAATTCTTTACCGTCCACCGACAAACTAGATTTATTGACCAATTGGATATTTGCAGCAATAGCGTCTTTGAGATAAACATTTTTTCACGCGCATTACTATTTTATGTTAATGTTTTAGAGTATCTTTATTTAAATTTCATTCCATTTATGGTATCATATTTTATTGCATTTAAATGAATAAAATATTTTTAAACAAATGTCAATTTTATTTTACAAAATTGAATGGTTTATATGTTTATCATTTCAAAACATTAGTGAAGTCATGTTGAGAACTGTCTCATTATAATTTTTTGTATTATTATTATTATTTTTTTTTTACTGATACCCAAACGAAAAAAAAGGGCGCATGGTAACAATTATAACAAATCGTTATTTAATTGCCCATTCCTGTTAAGACAAGCGACTCATTAAGGTGCTCGCAATTCTCCACGGTACATTCGCAATGTGCATTCTTTGCTGCGTGTTCCGTCTTTTTCTCGATCATGCGACGATGAAGTAGCGGAAAAAAAAATTCCCCCGTGAGCTTAATCCCAGGCGACGACTCTGTCGCGATCCCGAAACGATTATGTGCGATGAATGATTAGTTGATTGGAGAAAGTCTTTTCTTTGTTTGTAGAGAAAAAAGCGTACTTATTTTATGGTTAATACCAAATTAATTATGAAGTTAAAACAATTAGTTAAGCGGTTCCTTTAAAAAGTGCCCAACTTTTTGCTCAACAAATTGATATTTTAAAATTTTTATTTGGAGTAATTAAAAAGTGCTTAAATTTCATTTTAAACAACATATCTTTGATATAAATTATTTAAATACCTGAAAAAAAATTGCAGTTTAAAAAGAGCTCATTAAATCTGCGCAAAAGAAAAATTGAATGGTAAATTCTAAGTGAGTAAAAATAGTAGATTTATGTAAATAAAAATTATTTACTTTTTTTTTATTGATTTATTTAGGCAAATCTGATGAAAATAAAAATTTGCATATGATATAATTTATAATTCATAAATCAGAATAAAATATTTCGATCATATATTAGTATTTTAATTTAGTTAACATTTTTTTAAAAACGATTTTCTAAATTTTAAAAATTAGAATATTAAATCATGAAATTTAAAAAAAAGAAGGCACTGTGATGAAATTTTGATTATAATGCAAATATTTGTTCCAGATAAGTGGAATAATTATTTTTCATCACAAAATTCGTAATTATCAAATTGACTCATCCTGAATACCGACTTTAAAATTGTATAACAAAATCGTACTATATACGTAAATGTAACGCTACATATTTCATTCGACTCACGATCAGATAACCGCTCGCCTTGAAAAATATTTAAAAAAATGTGACATTCTTCGCTGCCATCGTAATAATTCTCTTTGAAGAAACTTCCTCAATTCTCAATACCAGGTCACATTTTATTCGTCTTCACATTTCAGTCGTCTTAATATTCACATAAATTAAATTATATTGCCACAGCGGTCCAATAAATTTAAAGCTCCTCTCTCGCAGAGGTTGATAGATTTTTCTATCAGAATACGCTTTTAATCGTGCGCTTATTAAGCATCCAACGTCATCGATCGCTTTTAACTCCAGTTGCCAATATCGTTTTCAATTTTTCAACCTTGTCATCTATTTATAGCTTTCTCACACCTTCATCTCCATTAAGTTCAATCGCGTATTTTTTATTTCTTCTTCTTTTTTTATTCTTTGCAAGAGCGTCATTTATCTTTGTTATTTTTTATATGCAAGTAGGATTAATCGAATGAACAAACGACTGTTTTACTGTTTGATATTCGACTGCAAATATAAAACGAGGCGACGAAGCAGTAATAATAATTTAACACGAGTAATGGCCGATCGTTAATCGGGGTTAAAGAGGCAAAATAATCATTGCCAATAAATCTGTTAATTGATGCAACTATGCGAGCATGACTATGCCAATACTTCCAGGTTGAGGGATAAAAATGCTATTCAAAATTAAGAGTGCGGGGAGAATTGTTTATAAGGCCGTATAAGTGCGCGATATTTACAATGATGTCAGGTGTATGCGCGCGTAAAATCGTCAAACGGCTCCCCACAGCTTTACGTCCGATCCATGTCTCCACATTATACCCGCTGTAAATATGTTCATCTACGAGCATTTTGTTTCTGCGGCTTTTTGATTTATTGGCAATAGTTGAGCAGAACCTTTTGCGCACGAAAAATTTCTTCTTTAATGACAAAATACCGTCATACTTTTGCATCGGATTCAATTTTTAATTATATATATAATTCCAAACAAGTATAAAGGGGGTTAAAATGCAAATATTCAGAGAGAGAGAGAGAGAGAGAGAGAGAGAAAAGGTGAAGCTGATTATGATTCGAAGCGCGTTAGTGACTCGTTGGTAAAATAAAACGCCTAGAAAAGGGCATACAGAGGATCGGCCAAGTAGGCTCCGATTTGATCTGGATGCGCTTTGATCCTACGCCGCAACACCAGTGACGTCGAGTTTAAAGCAAAAAAGACGCGAGAAACTTCCGCTTGGCTGCTGCCTATAGTTACTTCTAATGGCGATACAAGATTTACTTGGAATCGTCCTTTATAAACATACGAGGGTATACGCGGAGAGTCCTTGTTTCTATGATTTTTAATGGGTTACCGAAGACGGACACTCGTGTGCTGGACTTATAAATCGTTATTTAAATATTAAATCTCCAGCGGTGAGCGGGTTTTATATATACTGCCGCTGAATATTTGTTTTTATTTTAAACACTTTTGTCAGCAATAAAATTTTAAATCAAGTGTCACATCGGTTTTTGAGATTTATTACATTTAAGTGGATAAAAATAATCTTGCGTAAATAAAATTTCTGTGAATCAGAAAGTAACTGAGAGAATAAAATTATGAAGGGAATGAAATTATAAAAATTAATCATGAGATATTTTGAAGTAGATAGGTTTTAAATTTACAAACAAATTATACTTTTGATGAAATTTAAGAAATTTATGCCGTTTTAAAATTTATTTTTTATTCTCAGAGAAAAAAAAATATATTTTTTGGAAATGGAATAAGATAAAGAAATAAGACAAATTTTTTTGTCTACAAATATTTTCTATGGCAGATTTTATTAGGCTGAAAAAGATACACTTGATCCGGATTAAAATATTTCATAGAAACCGGTCTTCGAGGTGTTTAGATGTTTATAGCTAAAAAAAAAAGAATTTTTATAAAGTATACAAATTTCAAAGTTCCACAGCTTCTATATAAATTTGACATAACTTTCTTTTAAATTTCAAGAAAGTTGAGAAAGATTTTCCGAAAATCCATTTATATTTAAAATTTGTTCATAAATATATGTACACTTTTCTCGGACTGTTAGAGTAATAAAAGAAAATGTTTTCGATACCCTTTGATAGATCAAATACGTAAATTTAAAGAACAAAAATGCACGAATGCTCAGATTTGTAGACAAACACGCATATGTTGGATGTACGATTCGTCAAACGGATTATTTGTGAAGGCATTTCACGTTGCTTGTTCATCGATGCCAATCTCGAAATCCTCATTTAAAAAGTGCTCCTTGTCTCCTTTCCTTTTCATTTTGGTGCACAGGGTCGCAATCTGCATCGCGCATCTGCACTGTCTTATTCTTCCGTGGCGCGGCTCAGTTGCGCCGGCGAAACATTAAGAAATTGTTGGCCTGGCGTATTATTATATGGCGTTTTAAATGGTAGCAATAAATTACATATACTGTTGCTGCGCTAACCGCAATCGCCTTTTAAACGCTCCCAGAGCACACATTCTGCTTGCGGTCTATGCACGTACGTGCACATCGCTTTACGTATTGTGTAAGGCGCCTAGCTGCCCAGGAGACTTTATAGTAGTACTGTACCAGCACATGAACATTACATTGAGCAAGAGAACGGCTCACTGGCCGAGCTGCTTTGTCATGTGCGCAGGTGCTTACACTCCGCCATTGTCGCTTATTGTACGATAGGTCGGGCACTTAGCAAAGCTCGGTCAAACGGTCACTTTTTAACTTTCTCTAATTTCATTACATATTTCCTCAGAAAAAAATCTTTCAATTATTTTTTAAAAACATTAACTAATGCTTGGAAAATTGTATTAAAATTTTTTTGTACGCTTTAATTTACATTATTAATTATTGCTTAAGTATTATTTTTGTTATTTAGCTGCAATATTCTAAGCGTTTGTATGTTAATATACAAGTAATAAGTTTAACATTAATTTTAAGATAGTTTGATTGAATTTATTATTGGAGTTTGAAATGGTCTTTTATACGATTTCATTTTACTACCGATATCTTGTATTAATATATCGCCATTAAAAACTTACAATTTAACTCTGAATATAAAAGAAAATTTACGCGATTTGTTGAAAAAAGTTTTACAGGTTGCGTTTATTATAATATTACTTGACCTCTAACTGAAGAATGTTAATAAATATTTGAAAAAAATTATTGTTTCTCTACTAGCTCTGCATAGAAAAGTCATTTTTCAAGGTTGAAAAATTAATATTGTTATGAAAACTCGTTCATAGTGTAGTTCTATGGAGTTAACTATCATATATTTAAATCAGCGATAATTTTCTAAAATTAACTCGAAAGTTTTTCCATTAAAAGTTTTAAAATTAAATTTTACCATGAAAAGTCTTTTAGAACTTCGTGTAAATCAACTTTTTTTTTTTTTACTCAGCAGTTTGGTTTAGAGTAACAAAAACTCAGTAAACGTGATTTTATTAAAAAATATTGTTTGATGAAATATAAATAATATTTATGTACATATAACTGATATTGCAGACAAGTGTGTTTGTATAGTAGGTCGCATTTGCGAGCTCCCATATCAATACGATTGCTAAAGTGAATTGACGAGCAGTTTGCACAAAGTCTCATTGCATACTATACGTTAACTTATTGATATACCGTACTCCTTATAACATCGTGTGTATATCAATGATCAATTCTTAGGCAAGACCTTCAACGATACTTACGATTCTTTGATCCTTCTGATCCTTGAACTCGTGAGAGACTGTAGTTTTATCTATTTTTTTCTTTTTTCTAAAGCAAAAAAAAAATAATCTGTCAGTTAACACGCGCAATACTTCGATCATCCGGATCGTTTGTCAAAGAGTTTCGTCACTGGGAGGTTAGAACACTGCAATGAACTATAACACAGCAAGCATTTGTTTATTTCTCCCGGATATAACGTTATGTTCTTGTTATTAATTTATTATCTTCTTCTAATTGATTTTACGTTTCTTCTAAAATACGTTTTACAAATAAGGTAGTGGCTCTGGTTGTCGTGAAGAGTTCAGTTACCGTGATTTTTAAATTTAAAGTGACTAAAAAAACTAGAACAAAAATGAGCAAATCTGTAGAATAAAATTAAAATTATTTATTTTAAATATGTATTATTTACAATGCCTAGTTTATTTAATTTACAAATAACAAATAATTTCAATATATGTAAATGATTAGTTGTAAATCATTGAAGTGTTATCGAATCATTGATACTTTTCTTCATAGTTGGACAATATGATAATTATTAAATAATAAAGATGAACATTTTTCTTGTTATTTGAAAGTACGACATATCTCTTAAACTTAAGGTAAGTGGTGCCACTTAATTAATTTTATAAAACTACTCAAAAAATATATAAAAAGGAACATTTTCACATTGTTTTTATTACCTTCGAGGAATGTTAAAAACATTAAAAGAATGTGTATTTCCCAGCGAATTGAGGTTTAAATGTGTACGTGCAAAAAAGATTGTAATTTTTTTCTCATGCAAAACAAGTACATCTAAAAATGTCATCAAAGTATATATTTAAGAAGAAAAAACTTTCTTCATGTTTTACAATGAATAAATAAGAAACAATCCATTTGTTTCCGAAAATGGCTTGGAACAGAATGCAGCTGAATTATAATTTTTACAAAAGGTGCATCACAACTACTCGTGACAGTTACTGCGAACTTATATATATATATTTTCTCTTACTACAGCGAACAACAAATTGAAAATTACGAAGTGCCCTGGGCCAGTCTTAATATGCACTGATCGTAATATTTCAGAGATAAATTATATGGTCTGTAACCGAGGGCCTTTAAATTTCGACGGTGAAATGCGCGCGTCAAAAATTACTACAGCATATTATATCTATTAGGAACAACTATCACAAACAATTTCCAATTTGTCGCGGCGTCTTACACGTCGAAGACCCGGAAGATCTGGCAGAGCATGGCCCGAGGCGACTCTTCGGTGAAAGTATTTTGTATTATTATAACATTTTTGTTTCTCTTTTTATCACAAATAAGGGCATCACCGTTATCCGATTTTGAGTCCTCCAAATTGTATTCTTTTTATTTATTAATTTGATACAATTGTGTAACAAAACTTAACATATATGATGATATATGATTTGCAATTGCGTCCAATTAATTCATATTCGATAGCTTATCAGAGACGGCGATGATCGAGAATAAAAATGAATAGCAAGAGAAAGACACACTTGGCAGCAATTGTGCCAAGGACAGAGATCATCTTTTTGGGCGATGACGAAACTTTCGAAATGAAGATCACACGAAAACATGTACGCTTGATTTGTAAAGTTTGTACACTGACAGGCGTCTCATTTTGTTATATGTTTAGGACGAATAGTTTGATGAACTTGGCGTTTCAGCATGACGTAACTTTTATATCATGCTGTTTTTATCAAGCTTTTTTTCGAGTCAAGTACACTGTTTGAATAATATTGTAAAATAATAATAGACGAGGATAAAAACTGCACGCAAAAAATGTCACAAATTAATCATCAAAAATAAAGATTCACATTCGAATTTGTGAGTTGTGGGTTCAAATGAAAATATCCAAGGTCGGGAAATTGACAAACCGAAGTCCAATTGTAATTAAGAAAATTAGCAATTCAAATTGTACAGCTCATCATCTATTTCTGAATGCTTTTATTTCCTGCTGCATGCCAATTGAGACTGTTTATCAAGGACTGAAATCTTTACACGTGGATTGAAAAACTGAAGGCAAATATCATTGAAAATGTATTGGCTGAAAATATGATGTAAAAGTGTGTTATATTTTTCTATTCGGATTGAAATTACGAAATACCTAAACATCATATATATGTATGCTTTGCTCAGTATCAAATGAAATCTTGTTGATTTCACAGTTAGATTTCATGTAATTTACAGACACGTTGAATGATTGACACTTAATCGTGCGTGCATTACGAAAACATAATAATTCATGATTATTATTAAATTTGGATAATTTGTTTGTCAAGACAGTCTGAGAAATCTTGTTAAAGACATATCTTGTCTAATTCATGAGCAATCGTACAGACAAATTAAATTGAATAAAATCTAATTTACTGACGTTTGAATCGTAGAAAATTAAATTATTTATAAAAGAAATGTGTATTTAAAATTTTAAAACGTCCAACTGTTGTCAATAAAATGTAAATACCAGTAGCGAGCTCCTAATTGGTCGAATTGCATTTAAAAACTTTTTCTAATAAAAACCACTGTCTAAATCCGAAATTGAAATCCCCTCGTGCAAAAGTATGTAAGTTAAAGTAAAAGTCAAGTGATCTCAGAGTTGAGCAAATGCACATGTGAATAATTAAAACGTATATTAATGTGACGTGCATGCATACAAGGAGAAAGTATTTTCCTGTTCTACCAAATAATTTACGCTCAGTGTATTATTGAATTAATTTCGATTAATTTAAAATAATTATCCATTAATATTGTCAAAAGAAAACTTTAAAACTTGCAAGTTAAAATTAAAGAATTGAATGTACAAATAATGTACTGACGACATTTCACCTCTAATATATGTTTCAATTAATAATACTTTTTTCAATACAATCGTAAATATGAAATAAAATTCTTGTCTTTTTTTGTAACAATTTATTTTCATTCTCGTATTTTGTTAATACACAGTGTTACACGATTATAAAACACAAATGTAAAATTTATGCTGATTGTCCTCTTGTAATTTGTTTCAGTAACAAGGTTAATCCATAAAAAGTCAAATATAGCACTGCGTTTGGGTGAATCGTTGAAATTTATATACGTGACTGAATATGGATCGAGCTATCATGGCAATTTAATTAGAAAGGATGCCAAACTTCGAGGGTTATTAAAATGACAACATACCGATGTCACAATGCAATCTTTTAACCGTAACATAAAGTTTGCCACACTCAACCTACGAACACACTTCTTTCTCAATATCACCTGTGAATGTGTTCAGAACACGTAGAGGATTGCTGACGTGAAAAGTATCAGTCATCTTCGCATGAGACGAGTCCGAAAAACTGCAATTTGCATCGCGAAATTATGGCAGATCTTTTTTGCGCAGGATGCCCTCAATTTTTCGTTTACACATTGTTATAAGTTTGTTTTCTTAAAATTATTATTCTTCGAAAGAGTTAAATAAAAATAATTCTACCGTTGCAAAGTATTTTGTTGTAAAATATCAATGTGACATTTATGATTTAATTGTTAATATAAATTATCCTGCAAGTGGTTTTACACACAAAAAATCTATATAGTCAAACATGAAAAGGCAACTGGCTTGTAAATTTGATTTGATGCATGAACATGGCTAGTTCAAGTATCGCATGATTGAGATGATTATTTCCGCAGTCACCATGGGTGATTAATAATGTATCCTCAGCGATGAATCTTTTCTAATAAACAAACCATAATCATAGTTAACAGTTAACACATCATCTGTCATGGCATATAATCGACATATGGCAGAGTCAATGTAGGTTGCATTTCAGAGTTTCTCTTTTTTCCTCTCTGTCTAAAGTTATATACAATTTTTGTTGTTGTTGTTGTTGTTGTTGTTGTTGTTGTTGTTGTTGTTGTTGTTGTTGTTGTTGTTGTGTAGCAGGTTTTCCAATGCGTACAAAAAATGTGCACTTGGTCCATAACTTGGTCTTCCCACGCAAAGTGGTAAACATTAATTGAAATGTCATTCTGGCGCGACATTTTCACCCGCGTGCCTGTTCCTTTGACTCTTCGATCTTTCGTACCACTTCCTGGTACACCTTATTAAACTGAAAATTAACATAGCACGAGTGCGATATAGTCTAAGGGTACCCGGGGAGAAAAAGAGCCGATTTCTGTCCTTGTTACTCCTTCGTGCATTGCCAGGGGGAAATTTATCACCATAGAAGCAATTAATGGCATTTTTTCTACGGTCGCGGCCCCTCGGCTCACGAACGCGGTCTCCGTTCATGCATCGTGGTCACGTCCTGGCCATCTTACACCGCCACCACGTCCCGATAATTCTCAGCTGTATTATATAATTTTTAATCGAGCTAGATGTTTCTTCTATATTTATATTAATATTTCATTAACAACACTCTTATTTTATTTTTTTTTTCTACAAACTTCACTTTTATATATATTTTTTTAACTCTAATGACATTTATTTTGACTTGGAATTTGAAGACAAAAATTGACTCTTAAAGTTGCAACGTGTAATGAACTTTGATTTGTAAAATTGCTCAAGAAGTACGCAGGAAATGTGATTTTAAATTAGTGAAAACTTTTTGAAATTTCAACATGCTTAATTTAATGATTTTCTTATTAAAAAGTATTATGCGAGGCAATAATTGAAATTTATACTGGCAACGTGCAATCGTCATAAGACGTGAATTTGACATTAATTGATTATAATTATAAAATAAAAAGCTTCATTAGCCTGTAGGTTGTATAATAACCGAGAGCCGAAATTTATCGATACAAACTGCGGGGTCTTGAATATATACGATTTTTGCAAAAGGTGCGATTCATTCGTGTGGTTATCGCACTTTACGATCTTATCAGGAAGGTGCTAAACTCATGTGCTGCTTCGTTAATGAAGTTTGAGAGCTAGTAAGCCGAGGCATAAAGAAGCAGACAATTTTTATGGATACTTTTATGTGATATAAAACTTTGTACTTTAACAGTGTAAATTTTTGTCTTCTTTATCGGGTATAAATTACACAGATTTCAATAAACTCTACATACGAATTTGACTGAATCCTTTTTCACAAAGTCAACACAACTGTTACGTTAACACAATTTTCTTTTACATTATTTCTTGCCAACTAAATAATTATAATATAAATTAACTAGCTATAATTTTATATGGCACACACACACACACACACACACATTGTTTATCACAATACTGAATGCATTCATTGTTTATTTAGGTTAATTAACATTTATAAATCTTGAAGTGGTTTCTAATTCCTTAATTCCTAGCCCACACGTTGTTATAGACGTGCAGTCATATATTTTGAAATTGATCTTTGTTAACTGCAAAGTTAATGAGTAAGAAAGATATATATTATTTCAATAATGATTGATTATGAATGGAGGAACAATTAGCCGATCAACTTTAGTAGCGCAATGTCAAAAAGCTTGGCTGAGCTGATCGTGACAATAATAGTTTGCATTGCAGTCAGTATAAGAATAAAGACTGCGCGCAGCTAAATGTCACAACTGTTTGCCCAATCAAGGGATTGGTAGGCACGACTCATCTCGTTCCGTTTCCCGCCAATGAACTATTATTAGCGTCACGCGATCCTCACGACACACCCAATACATGTATGCTGAGAAAAGTGTATATCTTAAATGGCTGTAGCCGCAGAGTTTATATATATGTATTAGGACAACTGGTTGATATATTGTAGAGTATTTAATAAGAATCACTGTCAAAATGTCATTAATTGTTACACAAACTTGTTTATATCTTCGCATGACAAATCTTTAGAACAGCATTCACATTTGTACGTAATAAATAATTACTCGATATTTTCAACTTTTCGTAAGATATAATTATATATTAAGGGATATTTGTAATAATATTGTCTCACGATTTATTCTAAAATGCATTATATTTAAATTGATAAATGTTTTCGTAAATTAAACTTCAATAATTATTTTTGTTCCTCCTTTTAGATACACATATATATAATTCTTTCTTGAGAAATGGAATTTTATATTCTTATACTTATATGCGCATACGTAAACGTTGCAGCGCGAGTATGGTCATACAAAATGCAGTTGGCAAGCTGATTTATTTGCAATTACTGGGAACGCAGCGTGGCTCTTTTTTTTGGGAACGATCACTCGGCATATCTGGATCAGGTTCCTTTTATGAATCGCCAAGTTGGTCTCTGCTCACAATCCCTCATTTCCCGACTATGGTGATATTCGCGTGTTTTGTCCGGCGCTGATTCAGAATGTTTTCTTTACATGCAAATAGTGATCCTTCTGTGTTCGTCTATTTGATTTGTTAGCAAAAGATGTAGAACAGTAACCCTTTCTAGTTGGTGATGTCAAAGAATCGCTGCGGATTGCACAGCAATAGCTAGTTCAACTTTTTGTGTGAACAACACCTGTTGATTTTTTATAAGAAAAATAACAAAATACTGCTTTTTATTGAAAAAAATTGATTTTTCACACTTACTATGAGCAAAAAAGTCTATTTTGTATTAGTTTTAAATACATTTAACGAATTCTCTGTACAAAGGATGTCAATATTAAACAAAATTTAAATAAACAATAATTTTCTAAACATGTTCAAAGACTTTGATACGAAATTCTGTCTGAACTATGTTAAGGGAACAAAGTACTTTTTTGATAGCTACAATGAATTGCAAAGATTTTCATTTAAAGTAGTCATAAATTATGTGTAAAAACCAGTCGCAGATTCATGCAAATTTTATTTAAACTTTAAACTTTATATGAAATTTGTTTACAAAGATTGTGTATAAATGTTGGTTAATAACCGTTGTGACAATATTATCATTGACAATCTCTAAGAAAATCTAAATCCTAAAAATTCCTTTAAATCAATCCTGAAAGGTCAACAAAACTTAAAAAATTCTAGAAATGTTTGATTCTAAGCATACTTTTGCTATTTCGTTAGTGTTTCAATATACATGTCTCAGTAATGTATAAAAATTAAAGTACTTTTATTTAATGTAAAAAAAGTGTCTTCAAAAGAAAAATTACTGTGCTACCCTTAACATTTTCTTTTTGTATATCATTTATTTACAGACAAATACTGAAAATTGAACAGATTTTTGTGTGTGCAATGATTTTATTTTTGATCACACTTTCAAATAAGAATGTCAGAGTTTATCAGATTTGTTAATTTTTTTTAAAAAGATTTAAATAATTTGAATAAGTAGTTTTAAAAATAAGTTAAATAAGTAAGTTAAAAAAAAAGGAAACGTCTAAAGGTTCTCTACTGGCAAATTGATTATTATTTTTCTAATAACATTATACGAGAACAAATTAAAATACTTTTATTATCTCTGAAACTACTATACATTACAAGATTTTTGCGATTGGTTACAGCTAAAATACAGTGGAACCTGCAGAGAGTCCTGTCGCGAAGAGTCCGCACAACAACATATACACCTATAGACGCGTGAATGATTACTACAACATACGTTGTCCCCTCCAACTATAATTGTCTGTCTTTGTCCCCGACGCGTAGCTATATTCACGCTAAACCTCAAGTATCCCATATCTTACTCAATTCAAGTATCAGGGCAATATTTATCCTTTTAATTATCTAATTTGCATTAAAATTTAGTCTTATATTTTATTTATGCTTTAATATAAATTATCAATTGTAACATGATAATTATGTAACTAGAGTAATTTATTTTCAAAGTTTCCATTGTAATTTTGTAACTTACCAAACAAAAATTTTCTTTGAAAAGAAAATAATAATAAATTTGTATCTAACTGAATTAGTAAAATGTAAGTAAAACAAAGTGAAATTCCATATCACTTAGAGCATCAAAATAGAAAGACTTATTTACCTAGATCTCTATTATTGGAACCTCGTGTAACGTTATTGCATTAAATATAGAAGATTGCACCTTCTTTAAGTTTGAATCTAGTTGCAGAACAGTAGCCATTGCAGCGACGATAATATCGTATCAGTGGTTGCAATCGACATTGGGTGCTCTCAATCTTAGCAAAACTATGCTCGAGCGTTCTCAGGCTCGCCAATACATATGGCATATATACACGCAAAACCGATGAGAAAAGTCTCCAACTTCGCCCGGAACGATAAACGTTTAAGATAAACTGTGGATAAGGGCATGCGATTCGCAAATGCCAATGAGATGCGAAATTTCGTCGCGAGTTCAACGTAACGGTCAACAAGGGGTTTGCGGCGCTAAGTTCCTGAGCGCGATATTCTCGGCCCCTTTCATTGCCGTTCGTCCACTCGCGTTGTTACAGGTCTTTCTCACGTGGAAAATCCTTCTGTGCGGTTTAACGACAGGTCATTAAATTTACATTCATTTGGCTATGAAATATCAGCACATAAATAAACTCAATTTTAATCTTCGCCAACGTAAAGCCTTTTTTTTAACCCCAATGACAACCTGGAATATAAAATAATCCGGACTGTAAAAATATTTTCTGATTGTAAAAATATCTTCTGATCTTTATTGCGATAACAAATTTAAGCAGCGTTTTTCAATCTTTAAGTCTTGTAACAAATTTTATAGAATCAAGTGTACTTTTTTCTAATTTTTTTGTTTGTTTGTTATTTTTAAGAAACAATTTAGTAGATTTTAGTGAATATTGGCCCACAATGTTTGCCGAAATATACAGAAAACGATGAATTAATAATAAACTTCTAACTATCGTAATTTGACTAAAATTAAAATTAATGGTTTAAGCAGTAACCTAAATGACTACCCTTTGTTCGGATCCAGTAATTTTCTGAAATGCGGATCGCATTTCGCACGCTCCCGAGTTCGCGATGATGTATATACTTATTTTTGCCCAAGTTCAACATTCGGTTCACATGAAATACAAATTATATTTTAGTTATAGTTAATTTAAATTTAAAAAAACTATTACTCTTATAACTCTTTTTTATAACTAATAACACTGATTATTGTAATTATACAAGTTATTTTGAAGATGCTGAAATGATATTCTATTTTTAAAAACAAATTCATTATTATAAAATTGGTAACAGCTTATTATCATACTATGTGTACGCCGAAAAAGGTCAGATTTTTATTTTTAGATTGGTTTTTTTGTTGCTCGAAGCAAAATATCAAATAAAGCTTAGAATGTAACAAATTAAATCTTTCACATTTTAATATTTTTGTTGAATATTTAAACTTCCGTAATTTTGATATTTTTCTTTCTGAGTTTGACTCAGTAAAATTTAAAAACCATTTATTTTTAATCTCTTTTTAAATTTTATTTTGTAGAAATATGTTTTATATTTCTGAGGATGATTTTCATAAAAAATCGAAATTTCGAAAATGATAAAAAAGACACAATAAAAGATTTTTGTTTAAATTCTGTTGTCTGTTAAATTGGTAATTTTCCAATATTGAATTTTTATATAACAACAGGCGTAAACAATTATAATGTTTCATTTAACTGACTAATTAGTTACAAATAGTTTAATTTTACTAATTTGTACTTAAAAAATATTATTTTGATGTTCAATTAAAATTGCAATTCCTGTTTTCATTCGTTGCACTTGAATAGGTTTGAATTCGAGTTTAAATTTTTGGATCGTAACAATTTAATATAATTAAAAAAAAAAATGTATAAAACTGAAGTTTAATTTTGTACTTAATTATTATATTGAAATTTTAAAAAATACTTTGAATAAAATGTTGAAAATAAATATTTATAGAAGTTTGCAAAATTTTCTTGTTTAAAATGAAACCTTACAGTTTTTTCTTGTTTAAAAATAATTACATAAACCAAAGATCAAAGGTTTGATGTAGAAAAAAAAATGATGGAATTGTAAAATGGATTCGTATTTTCTTTTTGTTCAGAATTACACGTCGCAGTAGGTCAGTGAGCCTGACGGTGATTTACATCGGCATCAGACGATCGTGTTAACGCGATCTCTCACTTTCGGGCCGCAATAATCGACAGAATCGATTCACTCGTGTGAACATCGCCCAGACAAAATCGCGGCCATTAAATTACACTGCAGATTCTTAAAGACGATGAAATTCGTAGTAGCTACTTTCGTGTTCGAATCTGTGTTTGCCAATGCTGATAGTGAAAAATGAGACATAAACTGAAATAACACAAAATCTCAAGTGTAAAAACACTTTACCCAGACTTGAATACTTTGTCTCCATGATTTTGTCCTTTATCAAAAATATCAACACTTTTCGAAATTTTCAGCAATACAAATTTCAAGCTGATGAATTTGATATACGTTATTTTTTTTGTAGTTAATTTATACTTACAGGTCCTTTGGGTCAAAAGTATGAATTAATCATAATTTTAGAGTGAGATTTTGACAGACGATATTTAAGAGTGTAGAAATGGAGTTTTAATAATCAAAATGAATAAATAAATGATAATGATAATTTTTAATAAATACTGGTTCTTCACACGCGGTCATGTTGGGTGCGTAGGCGTCTATACATTTTTTATTAATTCAACCTCCATCCTTTATGCGAATATCTCAAAAGTTTTTTATATACCAAATCGTTGTATACTGTGGCAGAAAAAAAAACGAGACCAAGTTCACTTCCTCATACAAGTTGTTCACATTGTAATTCTAAATGAATCAGAGTCAAAGTTCTCAAAACGTCACACACATTGATATCGCAAGCAAGGAAAAAATGCCTTCCTCGAAAGCATTGGAATAAATTATTCGGATTGTGCTGAAGGATGATGATCCGGCAAATGAATATACATAGAAGCACGCACAATGAGCCATACTCAGAGGAGCAAATGCACAGATACATAACGGTCGCTGGATGCATGGACCATTCTAATATCAAGGACTCGACTGGATGTGCAGCCGAGAGGAGTAGGAGCGAATGTAGTCGACCTTTGACCTAGCACGCTAGAGCTCGCCGGATATCTGACTCATGACGTACCAAACGCGCACTGTTCAGTCGAATGCGCCGCGTCACCTAACTCTTTGAACACTTTTTGTAGAGTTGCGTTACGTGTGTTTGCCAGGTCTAGGCGCACTAGCTCTTCGGCATTCCCAGGTAATTAAGTCTGATCATTCGAGATCGCACAATCAGCGTCGCAACACCGCTCGCCGATTTATTTATTTTCAAACACCAAATGAGTTACATTTTACATCCAATATAACAACGTTTTCATTCAAATTAAAATAATTTTTCTGATATGGTGAAAACACCTTTGATACGGTAATTTGTAATTAAAGAATTATTATTAATTTTAAATTTTCCACTCATTTATTATTGAAAGCTGGACTAAGTAGATGTACAAGTTAAAAAAAAGTACAAATTAATAACAAAAGTTGCATTTGATGTTTTTGATGTTTGATTTTTTCCACGGTTAAATTGTCCTGAATGCGACAAAAATTAATCAAATTAGTTTGCAATGTTTAACTTCTGCTTTGCACAGATTAAGTTACTGTCCTACAAACCTTTGAAAGCCTTTTTTTATTTGACATTGATAATTCGCTAATGTGCCGATTTTCGAACGAGTGACACACTCGATAGTGTAAAATAGGAGAGTGCGCAAACGTGATCTCCGATCGCAATCATACAAATGATTGCGGTGTAAAGAATATGATTGTCTCGAGAAGAAATAACCATTGCAATAACCGTCCAGATAACGATGCATCTCTGAACTCATAACCATTTAACTGTCAGGACAGAAGAGAGAGAGAGAGAGGGAAAAGAATTATAAAAATGTGCTCTATTGAAGGATTGAAAAACCTAATGGCAAGTGTTATTAAACCAAGACGAGTTTCAAAACACAATTGTTTTAAACAAAAGATGATGAAAGAGCAAGAAAAAAATGTATCAATAAGCGTCAGTCATTTGCGTGATTTATTTCTTTGAGATGAATTGCTTAGACTCGCATAAACACTTTTTTGCGTACAATTTGTAGACCTTCTGCGCTCACATCTCCAATTACGAGCAGTTATGTTCGCTGAACAAGTATAATGTCCTCAGTAATAACTCAGAGTAAATGTCCAAAGTATAGATGTGTGGTAATTTTTATTAGCAAAATAAAAAGACAATCCAGTAAACGAGAAACCATTAAAACTTGCTCAAATTCGTGAAAACCTGTTAAAACTCATTAAAGCCTGTCAAAATTCATTAAAGCCGATTGAACCTGATTAATTTAAGCAAAAAAAGTAAGTTTCAACTGAAATAAGAAGCTTTATCTTAAAAATTGACAAACAGGTCAACAGACTCGAGTGAGACGCAAACGAATAATAATCATGGCGTATATGCGCTTGCGAGCAACGGTACAGGTGTTACTTGCCGATTTATCGGACGATCGTTGCTACAAGAATCCGGAAAGCCGGGATCGGCGATGATGTAAATTGGCCGTGTGTATGTGCCTGTATCGAGAAAAGCACGGAGTGACGAAGCGTGCGAATAATCCGACGCGGATATGCCGGGAATGCGATATCGAAAGCGAACGCACGGCAGGGGTATCCTTAATTGATATGTGCTAATGCCAGTAATTTCATAATTATTATTATCATTTTGGTTATTAACAGGCGTTTGGAAAACGATGAAATAGAAAAAAATATTAATTGCAAAAATGTTTGGATGATGATTTTAAAAGAGGATAACATCTTCTCTAATAGATCTACACGAATTCTTGTACATTTTAAATCCAGTTAAAAAACTGTTGAAGAATTCATTTGATCTATTTTACAAAATTTAACGGAAGGGGGCTGAATCATTATTTGTAAAGTAATTTTGAAGGGGCGGGGGGTTTATAGTTTGTGATGATGTATGGCATAGGGGAGGCGGGAGGGAAGGAAGGAGTAAAAATAGACCTTTTTAGCGTGAAGTAATTTGTGCATGGCCCCTTAAATGATTATTATTATTTATGAAATAATTGATATTCTGTGATCACACTTGAGTAAAATAATAATCCATGAAGCTCTTTTATTTATACCAATTGTAATGATTTAAAGTATTATTTATTTATGCAATTATTAATTCTGCGTAATATTAAACTGAAATAAAAACATTCTAATTTTGTTGTTGCTGACGTGGAAATTATTGTAATTGAAAAATTATTTATTTTTTGAAATTATTAGGGGCTGTCCATGAATTACGTAAGGAAATTTAATAGCATTATATTTGTCTGTTTCACAAAAATTCGTATGTTTATCTTGCTTACACGGCCTTACGTAATTTATGGACAGCCCTTTATTGTTAACGTCAGTTTGTTGTTACATGATTTCGACATTTCTTGCAAAATTTTTCTTATGATAACCAACTTGTTAAATGAATGTCTAGTTTAATATATATTACGCATCTATCACACTGCTAACTTACAAAATGTTATATAATTGTATAAATAATAAGACATTTTCCAAGTTAACAGCAACAAATTTAGCAAAAATCTGTAAATATATTAAAAAACAATGAAACAAATTGAGATCATTATATAAAAAAATGTGTTCAAATAATTTTATAAATGACAAAAGAACAGAAATAATGTCAAAATTCCAGAATACTTATAATATTAAGCATGTAAAAAGATAAAACTTTTAAAAAGGTTTATGATCTTGTACTTTCAACTTTTTTTCCAATTTTA
>JABFPM010001726.1:0-18937 GCA_022817325.1 Idris sp. 1 HC-2018
CTGTTCACTGAATTAATAACTACTTGGCGTAAAATTATTTATTTTCAAATGAGTATTACAAAGGTGCCATTGAATCGAGCCCTTGATTTTAAACACTGGTATGCACATTTAATGATGAACATTTTCGATGAGCAAGTCTCATTGAATTCTCCAGAGTGCAATGTTCAACACGGATGATAAATCCATTGTTGCGAGCTCGCGGTTCGCGTTACTTGCTTTTCAGCCGTCGCTATAATTATAACAAATTGTTTCTCTCATGGCGATCCGTGGTCGCACTGTGTGGTATTTCGCGCTCGTGCAGGGCCGCTGATACTCGTATTATTATTCGATTAAAATGCGATAAAACTTAATTAAAACTTCATCAGTCGCCTGGCAGAAGCAAATTTATCAGCGAGTGTTGCTAAGTGAACTTAATTGAAGCAACTGCTCGACTCTTTATATACATTGATACACCTTTTTTTTCTAATCGATAATTCAATTCTAATCAATTTTATCCTGAGACATGTCTTCATTAATACGCCTATTTATCGTGTAATAGTGAAAAAAAAATTTATTATTTTCACATGCACTTTCCTTGGAAAACCCATAATGTTTGTTTTATTCTTGAAATAATTTTGACATGTAATTTTAATCAGCTTTCAGTTCAACTAAACATTTTAATGAATGTGCAAAAATTTAGTTGATTTTCTGAGTTACGATAATTTAGCTTTTCTTGTACAATTTTAAACACAATTTATATTTTAACTATTAAAACCTTACAGGTTTTAGTTTAAATAAAGATACTATTTTATAGTGAAAAGTAAATCTACTTAAATACAAATGAAAATGTAGATATAATTATATATACGCGAATTTAAATGGCAGTTATTTATTTTACTTATTTACACAGAAGAATGAAATAAAATGTGAATTTCTTGAAAACCATCGGCTTATAAAAGAAACAAATCGACAAATTTAACAGTTTATTTACCGTCTGCATGTTTCTGCTGCTTTAAACTACAATTATTTGCAATTATCAAATATATAAATAACTGATTTTCAGTATTTATAAAATAAAATTTATTCCTTGATATTTTCAAACACAAGAAATGCTCTTCAAACACAGAAAATTTGTTTTCAAGCAAAAAATAAAGTTAAATAAAAGAAATTAAATGAATTAATAGCACAAAGCTATAATGTCGGAGCTTTTATGTTTTTTATAATTTATATCACAATCAATTAATAATAAACACAATGTAGCATGAATAGCCGACTGTTGTTTTAATAAATTATTTTCAACGATGGCAACTAAAGTTGAATATTACTTTTCTTCAAACAGTAAATCGATTCGCATTGTTTAAGTTTAAAAAAACACCGCAGAAAGTATTTTAAATTATATATTTTGTATAATATTCCAAGCACGATTTTCATGTAGCTGAAAAGTTGGTCTCTTTCAAGATGCATTTCACACTCGTCACTTTTTGCCTTTTTCTACGTGTACAAGCCAGGCACGTCTGAAAAATTTCGCGAGCTCATTTCGTCCCTCTTCAGTCCACTTCTGCGGGCAGTACGAGTAACGGGCTTCGGAAATCTCGTCCATTATGCACCGAATCACTTGCATTATTGAGTGTGCACCTGCGCCAGATCGGAGAGCACGAAATGTTCGGCGCCGCAATTTAAGGACCCATCGGTCTGTTCATCTTCGCCGAATAGACACACACACACACACACACTCGACCTAAAATCTGATAAAAAATATAGTTGGCCAGATAAATTATTGGAAGCATAAATTTCCAAAATGCCACACATTTCATTAATACATTTTTTTGATACAGAATTCTTTATTATTTAAGACAAATTATAGCTTTAACACAACTTGTATTCAAACTATTAACAAAAGTTCTTTGTAAAATTATAAATTTTCACGGAATTGAATATTCTTCTTTTTTACATTTTAATTGTACAAGTGTTTGAAACATTAAGGCAACTTCATGAATTTTATTATCCCTCTGCGCAGGCTAGGTTGGTAGAATTTTGAAAGTATATAAGTTAAGCAACTCACTAAGATTAAAAATAAATAATTAATTAATTATTATTGCTTGCTGATAAATGCTTTGTACTTTGAAAAATAAAGAAAAATAATAAATAATGAAAGACAACTTCACAATGATAACAAACATTTTATTATTGCAAGTACTTTTTGTGTGTATTATATTGAGAAAGATACGCGAGACAAATAACGACTTTTTTACGAATTAATCAAACGAGATACGAGAAAAACGTGTATATACAAAACATAAATGTTACCATTCGAGTAGAGATATATGTGTGCGTGCAAAAGTATTCGAGCGACGATTATATTCGTGCGAGTAATCGCTGCCAATTTGACAAGCGAGAAACAGACCGTGCAAACAAACTTGGTATTTTGTGTATTTCGTAGCAAATTCTGGATCCGCGATATGATCGATTGAAGTATAATTTTGTTTTTTTTTGCACCGCCCGGGGAAAGTGTTAATCCAGGCTGGATCTGGATGCTTGCCAGCAACCTCAAGTGACTCTACAAGCAAAAGCAAACAGCGATCTTATAAACATAAATAATCACTATTTATACCTCAAATCTCACCATGAAATATAATTTAAATTTGTGCTGATATCTTGTAAAAATGTTATCATAATTTGATGTAAAATAAGTGCAAGTAAAAAGTATTACGTATGTTTTTATAAACTGTTAAAAACTCATACTGCTGAAAAGAGTGCCATAATTTCGAGTTGACAGGACACGTTTCAATTTACCTATC
Source organism: Idris sp. 1 HC-2018 (assembly GCA_022817325.1). Lineage (NCBI taxonomy): Eukaryota > Metazoa > Arthropoda > Insecta > Hymenoptera > Scelionidae > Idris > Idris sp. 1 HC-2018. Next base: position 2,778 of record JABFPM010001726.1, read on the forward strand.
TACACTTGTGCGTTCGTGAAACTTTACATTATACTACAATAGTCACAATTTGAATTTTAGTCTCAGGTTTATTTAGATAAAGAGAACATAAAATTCCGAGGAGGCACTCATAAAGAGACACACAAGCCGTGATAGTGAACAAAAAATCTGGAGACTTTAAACGGCATTCCTGGGTATTGCATTAAAGGTAGTAATAGCGAAGTAAAGGTGATGTTACGTAATTAAAAATTCTATAATCAGCGGGAGTCGAATGTACATTTTTATCATAGCAAAAAAGTATACGAAAACATATGTGTAACAAACTTCATTTTTTATTCATTCATCTACAAATTCACGTGCGAAATAACATTTCCATGTTAAATTTAATTATACATTTTTATTTTTATATTCAAGTTTTTATATTCAAAAAAAATACTCAAATCAATTTGCAAAACGTCGGCATTACATTTTTGTCTTCAAATTACAAAAAAGCATAATTTTGCTCAGTTGTTTTTTTTTCTTCTAGGCCAATAACTAAAATGGTTTTTACGAACTCTGACCCCATTATTAAACGTCTACTTATATCCTCAACGCAGTTACGGAATTTCCTGTTAGCCGCAATATTCAATATTGCAATTTCTCAGTTTTAAATTACGACACCGCCTGCAAACGCAATATTCATGAATATTTAAATGCGGATAGTTACAATTTAGAAAGCCCGCGAATGAAAAGTTTACGTTTGATTTGAATTGCTAATCGGTTTGTTGTTTATTACAATCCATCGTCTTTTATTTATTTCGATAAGATTCTCTGTTGCAAATTAGATTAAGCCATTTATAGCAATCGCCGCAATGTTTTCACGACAATAACTTTGGCCTTGATTACGAGAGTATTTAAAATTAAATTTAATTTAAAATTAAATTTAAAACTCTTTTCAACCAAAACAAAGCACAAGAAAAAGAAAATTTTAGTACATTTATTAATATTTTTATTTTACTCACTTTAAAATGTATAAAGAATAATGTTGAATAAATCAGTTTATTGAAAAAGAAAGGACAATAAAGTAAATTGACTTGATGCTTAAATAAATTCAATTACTTGAGACGTTTTAGTTAAAAATGCGTGTCAAAATAAATGGATCTCTGGACATAATATAACAACATGGTGAAAATCTGGAAGAAGTTCGCATGGAATTTTAATGCACACCGAAATAACCGTACAGAGGAATTGCATCGTACGAGCCGCAGGTGCTTATGTACACGAAATAATAATAATGAGGAGTAAACGCGTATCGAACTACTTGTGCGTTCACGCAGTAGTAGGCTTGTTTGCACACTTCGCCTCGCAAACATTTCAACACAGAATGCGATTTGAGTTTATGGTTTGAGATCGCTTTAATAATAATGCTGTTTGATAAGCCGCTACATTGTGATATGAGTTATAAGCGTTTATTAGCAATAACCAACTTTTATTGACAGTATATAACATAATTTCCATGTGCCTTTAATGCATAACTTCCAAAACAGCAAGATATGTAGAATTTTATTAATTCTGGAAAGTAAAAATCCTGGATTTTACTTTAAAGATATAAAGTTTTATAAAAAAAAGAATACAATTTCTTAGAACAAAACACATTGAGTTTTGAGTGGAAAGAAGATGTATATTGTATGTAATTAAAAAAGTCTCAAATTTTCGTCAAATAATAAATCTTTGTTTTTACCGGAGTAGCGACTTTGGCGCAAATGAGAGTATTTAATGGACAAGACGGGACGTTCGGATAATGCTCTACAGACTAAAAAAAACGAGAAAGCATGGCCAAAACTAAAAGAAGCAAAAACATGAAAATAGAAGATTTTTTAATAATATGTGACTTGTATCCGTAAATATCGATGGACGATCAAGCACCAAGTGTAACTTGACTCTCGGTTCGTGACACCTCTAAGTATTTCCAAATAGACTTCTGAGGACCAAAGAAACTCGAGCCTAACGAAGCAGCTTTTATGACCTGATTGGTGTTTCAAAACGCAATTGGCTCTGAAGCTTCTTAAGAATCTTGTACACTGCTGGCGAGAAATAATGTTTCTTCCAAAAAAAGCAGACTTAAAATTTATAGCAATTAAAAGTGACACATTTATGGTACAATTAAGGTGAATGCTTTTGGAATTATTTTAATTTATAACTTTATTTTGTTTTTCGCAGAAACAAAAATAAAAAGCAAAAGGATAACAACATTTCTACAAACAAGTATCAGTAGTTATATCTACGTTTTGTCAGACTCAAAAAATTGCACTTATCGGAGTTCATTTTATTTCGATTTTAACGAGAGAAAACTTTAGAATATAAAAAAACATTCATTTTTGTAATGTTCTCATCTTTTTGAAATATATATATTTTCGTTTTTCAAAAACAACATACCTGAACATTGAATGGAAACTTTTATTTTATTTATTTAAATTGAATTGATTAGTTAACAACGTCAACATTTCCGATCGCTATACACAATTTTTTTCTATATTTTCATATTTGTAAACAAATAAAAATATTGTCATTCTAAAAAAAGGATTCTTAAAATAACTTCTGTCAAATATTTGTATGCAGACGAGAGAAAAAGAAAAAAAGAAATTTAAATTGTTTATTTTCGTTCTATTTGAAAATGTATAAGAATTGTATATAAGCTCAAGAGCTGTTATAAAAAGCCAAGTTGAAAATCTATTTCTTTACAGCCACTTATTACTAAAATGTTTTGCCTGCATATTCAGACAATGCAGCTTTGCTGTGTACTTTTTTAATATTTTTTTTATATAGCTGCAGGTAACTAACTTTGATATTTAAAATATTATTAATAATAATATAGATAATATTTTTGTGGGTTTTCATAAAAATCGGACAGTCTACATAAAAAATAGATATTTCAATTTCTAAATTAAATATTAAGTTGATATTATATGGAATATTTTTTGCATAAATTAAATTTCTAATAAAAACTACCATTGGCAACAAATAAAGAATGTTTATATTTATTAAACGTTTATTATTTATTTATTAAATATTTATTAATGTTTCTGCTATTAATTACAAATTTGCATTCACGTGAGAAATATTTTTTATATTCATTACTTTTAATTGCAAAAATTGAAAACCGTTTTAGAGAAACTTATCATGTGTAACATTAGAGGCCAATTATTTTTTCTCGGCTCGATGTAGTGATTAACGATAAGGAAAGCGTATAAACAATTTTTCACCGTATCAGTTTTCAACATTAAAAGATGTACATGTCAAGTGATAATTTTCTTTATCAAAGTTTGATGCTCATATACATAGTGACAGTATTAAAATAAAAACTTATCGATCATTAGTTGTACAATGAGTTGTAACTCATTGTAATAATAGACTGAAAAAATAAATGCTATATATGCATTATATCCAAAAATTTTGCTTTTTAAAATATTATTTATGTCATTATTTTAAATTTCTTTGAAATCCAATATGATACACAAAGAAATCGGATTTATATGAATTACATTTATTTTACAAACCGTACACATTACTTTGCAAACAGTGCAAATTAATGTTGCAGATTTTTAATATGCGAAATAATTTTTTTATGTAACTCATTATGCTATAAATAAAAAAAAATAAATTGATTTTATCAAATACATTTTCAAAAACAAATTTAAAAAAGATTGTATTAAAATAAACCGAAAATAAGAATCTTATAAATAGTGAAATTTGTTTCCCTTTATGTTTGAAAATGTATTAAATTATATTATAACACTGTACCATTTATATATATATATAAATGTATTAAAATAACGAGCACACGGACACATTTAATTTAAACCTATTTAATTATGCCAAAGCCAGCCTGAGCAAAAACAAAAAGGTTGTAAATCAAAACACCTGTTTGTGCAATGTGTTTATTTATGCCTAGTCTGACACTTACAATGCGATTTTTACAGCTTTTCGCTTTCACTTACATCCTCTGCCTAGTACTTCTACGAAAAAGAAGTATCAACACGAACGCGACTTTTAAGCAATTTGTTTTTTTTTCTGCGTCTTCTCTTTCTACATCTTTATATATTTCTTGCCTGCATTTATTCTCCAGTTTTCTCTTTTACGTTTATTTTTGTTCACTTTTTTTCTCTTTATGATGAAATAAAAAAAATTGTCGTGCCCGCTGACGCTCTTGTTTATCCAAGCTTTTTTCTCGCATCTGCTAAGTCGTGACTCCTTATACGAATGAGCAACGAGATTCTTATTAGCAAGTTGCTCTTGTTAAGACACATACAAAATTTAACAACCTATTTCAACAACGCGTTACAGTATCATAGGTTTTAAGGTTAAATGGGACACTTTTGAATAGCGCTGTTTTAAATTTGCAAAATGTCAAACGCGAACAAAAGCATTTTAGGACATCTGACGTTTCAAGGGAGGACGCCGGATTTCGATGAAAAATGGAACGGACGTGTCGGCTTTGAATTCACCTTTCCCGTTAACTTTAATTAATCATAAACTTCATCTATTAATTTTCAAACAATTTTATTTCGTAATTTTAAAGTCTCGCATTCTAGATATTCAAAACTCTCCCTATTTATTTTTTCTGAATTGATCTACATATTTTTTTCTGTAATTGTTTAGATAAAATTTCGTAAAGATAGCACGTTAATATTGTGTGAAAATTGAAAATTCAGATTTTTAATACTATATAAAAAAAATTATTCACATATTTTAAAAACGAAAGAGATTGATAGCGCCATACATAAAACGTTATCGAAATATTTACTCAATGTATCGTATTACAATGCTTCAAATAAAATAAAGTAAATCTTTTATTTATATAAAAATAATATCAGTAAGTAGTTCTGAAAATGTTTTTGTTATTAATTATAAAAAAACACAAGTACATTTCGAGAATGTCATAATATTAACTTTTTGTTATGAAAACAGTGCATAGAAAAGTTTGTCTCTTTTATCGTCATATTTATTAAAGACAGGCAAATATGTAATTTGACTCAAAAACCTTGACACAGAAAAGAAATTATAAATTAAACAAACTTAGTTATTTGCTATTCAAAAAATAGTCTTTATTTTTGCAAAAGACCTTGAAGATTTATTTTAAGATTTTAATTTCAATTTACTGATGAAAATTTAACGTGTAAATCTTGCATGCTGCTACCCACAAGAACCATATTATACTTCATTTCCGCAACATAGACATCTTTAACCTGACAATGGAGAGCCACATCAACGAGCTTATCATGTTGCAGTAATTTTCTGTAACGCTTTTAACATTAAACAGAGTAGAGCATAAAATTTATGATTGTCGTATATATAATCGCAAATGAAAGACATTACGGACACATTTAAAAATTCTTTTTGAATTTGGCTTCTTGAATTCAAAAAGCACCATTTCATCATTAAGAAAATATACTCTTTTCTGGAAGAAAGATTCATTTCAAGTTTTTTGACTGAACGAAACGATTAAAGAAGATAATCTAAAATTAGAATTTTTAAATAACACTGTCACCCGGATTAATAACAATTGTTCATATTGAAAATTACTTTCACGGTGGGAATAAAATTAAAGTCCACTTAGCAAACAACTTCAGTGAGTGCTTTGTAAAAGTGTATAAACGCAACATCAACCCGATTTTAAACTTAATTCGTGGAGATCTGCGCAACGTCAAAATGTTTTTAACAAAAATGCACGGCAACGCAATTTCATTCTTTTTTTTTCCACGGATTTTTCTAAAATGTTCCGGACACAAAATGTCCCGGATCTAATGACATTCGAAAAAATTCAAGTAAACACTCGAGCGCCGGATAAAAAGTGTTTATTTTTCGCCCGAAAATCAAATCGAATTCGCATTTCACGTGGTTTCTTTACAGAGTGCCGCTTCTTTAGGTTTGTAAAATTGCCTCAATTCCAAACCTTTTTAGTTCCGGAGTAGGTAAGTCGATAAACGGATTTCGGCGCTTCCGCTTTCATGACCGACCGGCAGCAGAATAGCGAATTAAGGTTACGGGGCTTGGGGACGAACAACCGATAAACAGCCAAACGAAACATTTTGCCCTTGTTGTCATTAAAAGTTTAAAAGTGACAGTCAAAATATAAGCTCGTTCTATTTTCCGGTATTAAGAGATTTTCTCTTAATAATTCACAAGTATTTGTCGATGTACGAAAATTTTAAACTGTTTTATTCTCACTTGAAAAGTGAGTTGAATATTTTGTAACTTTTTTTTTTTTATTTCAAAGTTCAGTTTTTATTTTAAAACTGTACTCAAACTATTACTTTGATCAAGAGAAAAATATAAAAAAGAACATGAAGTTTCAGTTTAACTTGATCATTTTTGTTAATACTACGATGATTTTGCCAATTTGATTTTAATAATCGAAGCTGATTGAGTTAATATTTTGATTACATTTAATTGTCATTGAGGGTGAATCGGAAAGCAAATCTTATTATTCAGTAGTTGTTGTTCATTCGTTGTTGCCTCATTGTCAAGTATGTTTAAACTAGTGTTATTCAAACAGAATGCTTCTCACGTCTCACAGACAGATAGTCATCTGCATATGCGATTGCCAGAAATACTATCGTGTTTAACACGATAAAGATACCGTTTGCTGAATGCCAAAACACAAAGATAAAATTTTATTTCTCGAGATATATCGATATCAGATCTTGTTACATTTATGTGGAACAATTGACTTTAAATTATAGACCAAAAAACGAGTTACAATTTATCCTTTTCATAAATTGAAAAAAAAAATCTATAAAAGAAGATTAAGGAAACCTCGTAAATAAATCTGGAAAACAATTTTCCACATTTTTAACTAATTCTTAGTTGCACTGAAGTTTATTAAATTTTTGTATACACATTTTTGGATAAATTTTCTTTAATCAAAACGTCAATGATTTGAAAAACTAAACACGCATAAATTATGTTTTTTTTTTTTTTTATTTTTATCATTGAATAAAACAATAATCAATATGAAACTTTTAAATTTAATAAACGAAATTATATATGAAAGAGTTTGCACTGATTAATTAAGTTTACTGTGTTTACATGACGTATGATGAAGCACGTAAAAATAAAAACGTATCTCTTAAATCTATGTTTGCTGTTCATGTTTAAAGTACGGAGCATCTAATGGTGAAAATTTGGAAATCAATACAACATAAATAAATCTTTCGTATGAAAGCACTTTGTGACCCGTTGCCGGAAATCAGTCGTGCAAATTATACACGAAATTCGGAGCATTGCAGCTTCGCTTTTCCGTAGGTACGCAAGCTGTGAATCGCCCGAAACTTTAATCTTTTCTCGTTAGTTCGGAATTTACACACGTAGCACATCGAAATCCGGGAATTAAGTCCCCGACTCATGTTAAACTCACGTATATATTGGATAAATAAGGTGGATGCATTTAGTCTCGCTGAAAAGCCAGCAGCTGTGATTATTTCACATTTTTAATCCTCTTTAATACTCATTTTTAACACCTTTGCACTGAACGCTAATAACATCAAAAGCATAATTGTTTTTAATTTCATATAAGTAGCTTAATTTTCAAAATTAGTAACTATAATTTTAAAAATTTGGATGCTATAATATTCAAAATACTATTTATGCTAGAGACAATTATTTTTTTGAAGTTATAAGATCAAAAATGTAATTAATTTAATTTTATTTAAGTAAGTTAATTTTCAATATTAGTAATTATAGTTTTAAAAAATTGATACTAAAATTTTTAAAATATTATTAACGCTGATCAAAATGATATTTGTAATACAGAATAAACTGTTTTTGATTGAACAAAGTGCTGTATACAGTATAATAAAATCATCCTCATGTACCATTTCTGCTGCATATACCTAATCATTCCAAATCACCTCACTTGTCCCAGACAGCTTATTTGACAGAGCGATAAAATTGCCGCATAAACAGCTTATTGTGACCATTAAAACGCAAATGTTCTGTGCAAACTCGATTGAAGTTTATTATAAAGCTCTTTTAGTTCTTTGTGAATTCAATAATAAGACAGCTTTGAGTAAAAGTGGTCTTAAGTTGTAAAAACAGTTAGAGTGTTTTACCAAAAAATCTACTTCGACAAAATATTAACAAGTGAAATTAGAGAAAAATAATAACTATTTAGCAGTCAAAAGTATTTTTTATGTGACGAAATAGAAAACTGATTTTGAAAATATAATTTTTCAAAACAATCTCATAAATACGTCATAAGAACAAAATTAGCAAATCACCAAGGGTACAATTAAAAAAGCAAAAGATAGCTCGAAGAACAATGAACGAGTGTAATTAAAGTGAGCCGTCTCTCTAATGATTTCTCGTAGCATCCCATCTCCTTTCCGGGTGGACGATATATCGGCTTGTATTACCGGAATCGATTCCTTTGGACTGCTCCATTGTGTATGGTCTCGATATATCGACGATGCTCATTCAACGTTGTGATTTTGTCCTGTGGATGCTCTCGTGACTGATAAATAATGTGGCGGAAAGTTTGGCACTGACGTGGCAGTCAGTCGGCAAATTTATATTAATTTTAAATTAGTCTTGGTGTACTGCTTTTATGTAATCCATGTTTTCAACTCACGCAGTTAAAATCATGAACAAATGAGCATAGTTGTTTGAGCTAAAATAAAGAGAAAATATTTTTTTTATTCTTTATTTCATATATAAATAAAGTTAATTTAATTTCATGCTTAATCCGGATTTTCAGAATGATGCTATATGTTTATTTCGTTTTATGTGAAATAAACTTTTTTTCAAGAGAAAACATTTTCTTGTTGAAATTGTAAAGGATTTATTTTGAATTAAAAATTAGTCATTAATAACAAAAATGCGAGTTACAGTTTGGTTTGTTTTTACTTAAAACATAAAATGTCATATAAAATGGAAATTAATTTTACAAATATTTCATTTCTTACCATTTTCCGGCTACGTCATACCAACGAAGAGCCAAAACAGCTCGTTCAATTTACATTGCCGCAACGAAAATGACCAACTTGTTGTGCCAAATTAATTATTCATTCAACCGTGTACATTAGAAAATACGTTTCACGTTTCATTTTCAAACATGGTAGCTTCAGGTTTTGAGTGTAATGTACAAGTTGACATCCCAAACTAACGTGTCTGTACTGAAAATAGCATTAATTTTTCATACATTGATTTTGAACATATACATGATTTTCATTATAAGCAATGTCCATGAAACATATATTTTTAATTATTTATTTCGAGAAGTCAATGCAAAAAATGTTACATCCACATTATGCACAAAATGGCACAAACTGCATAAATCTCCAGAAATAAATGATTGAATGCTAGAAATAGTAATATTTGTATTAATTTTTTGAAAAAGAACTAAAAGTGAACTAATGCATTTAAAATCTCGTTAATCTGTGGCTTAAAAAGTTTTGGCTAAAAAGATATATTAAACATAGAATATGATCATTTTTAATCTGAAAAGATATTTTCTCTCTAAATAAAATAAAATTAAAAGAAAAAAAAACAAGATAAAAAAATTTTGTTGTTAATATAAAAAAATTATTTTATTATTTGTATTTATCTGAGCAGTATTGAGAATTTTAACTGCATGTAAAAATCATACAAAAAACTCTACAAAATCAAGAATTTACATTGATATGCCGCATCACAAGAAAGTATTTCATTCGTAAAGTTCTGGGTATGCCGTTTCTTGTGAAAATTTCAAAGTAAAGACCGTTCAAAAGAAATTCAACTCAAAGACAAAATTTTGAGTGACACGGATAATAGATATGCTGAAAACAATTAAACCTCGGATATAGGACGAATAAAAGAGCGTCACGAAATGCAAATAAAAATATGAATATTTTACAACAAAATAGAAAGAAAAAGAGGTATTAAAAAAAAAACTAGAAACGATACAAGTTTTTATCGAAAATCCACATAAAATTGTTAATTAAATTTGTGGCAAAGAAAATTAAATTAATGATATAAAAATTACGTTTGTAGAAATTGAATACCCATTCGCCAACGTGATCTCAATTCTTAAACGTATTCAGATTTTATTTGAAAATAAAACCAAAACTCTACAATAAATTACATAAACAAAATACTCTAAATAAATTTTAATGTCATTTTTAACTTATATTATTATTCTGATAAATTTAACTAAAGCCAACATGCAGCACTGTAGATGCCTGAAACTGAAGTTTCTTTGGTTACATTGAATAATAATGAGGATTTTAGCATACACAGGGGCGAATGACTAATTTTTTCTAGATTATTTTGTCTTCAAGATACCTTATATCTTATTATGCATTTAATTACAGAAAGACATAATTCACGATATATTCAATAAATAATTAAAATTTTATTCAAAGTTTATTTTTTTTTTTTACAGAAGCAAAAATGTTTTTGTCACATTACAAATTATTACAACAAAAAAATAAACAACTCATAATAAAATTAGCAACAAAAATCGGTCAGCAGAATTTCACCGACGACTGACAAATAATTTTAATTTATTGTAAATTTATCAACTTTTTAGTAATTAATGAATTAAAACAACATTGCTCAATTTGTCAAAATAAAATTCTCCTTAAATGCACTTTTTAATTTTAAAAGCCATAATGCATCTTTTAATACTCGTAACTCACGCGTAGATTAACGAAGTACTTGATCAAAACCCATTATTGATTTTTTTCAGCAGTAGATAAAATATATCACTCTTTGAAAAGCAAACCAGCATGATTTCTCTCTTTATCATCTACTGTTTCAATCGAAAGTAAATTAACAAAGCATCAACAAAAAAATATGATAAAAGATTTAAATCAAATTATAACTTGTATTCAATGATTTATTATTAAATCAAAGTTAAAATTTTGTTCAAAAAAAATAGTGACAACAAAAAGGATACCTTAATATTCAACCATAGACATTAAATATACAATTGTTGGCAAGCAACCAACTCGATGAGTGTCTGGTTAAATTTGACTGAATATGAGCTGCTTTACACGTTTATTTGTACAAAGATTTCTAGTAATAGATAACACTGCCATTCAGGTGCTTTCACTTGAAAGTGATCCAACAACTGGTGACACGTTTTCCCATATATAAAGCTGTGATCAATAACTCTGTTGAAATTCATGGAATTGTTTTAACTCGTCAGTTCAATCAGAATTTGAATATCAGCAGCAAGGGAAATTCGTGTAGCAAAGTTTGTATGACTTTTGCTTGCCATTGTCAGAATTGAATTCCAAAAAAGTTGATCGCACAACTGTACTGCGGTGTTGGAGAAATAATGCATTTTGGGGCCAAATGCAGCTGCACCTTAATTTATGAGACTAAAGCTTGATGTAAAGGCGAAAAACATGGTTTACAGACAGCGATGATTGAAGTTAACGACCTGCACTTTTTTTAATTGTTTTGTGAAAGAATTTACAATTTAAGAGATAGTGCAGGATAAATTGAATTTAAAGCTACTTTGTAATGAACAAAACAATGTTTTATCTGCACCGCAGCTAAAGGAAATTACATTTCATTGTGTTAAACTAAATTTCTTAACATTAAACTAACAAAACTAAATTTGTATTTTATGAAATCAATAAATAAAAAGAAAACTTAAATGCGAGGTAATTTAATAATATTTAAATGAAAATTAAACAAAATTAAATCTTCCAATTTTTTGGGGATAATTAGATCTTTGCCAACAAAAATTAAATTATTTCTTGTAAAAAGAATGTTGCCAATATTACTTGTCAATTTCAATATAGATTTGAAACAATTTAAAAGAATTACTTCAAACTTTGATAGTGTACTCAACTAGTAGAAGATACTGCTAATTCAATTTTTCTAATTTGATTTCTCTAACTTCTTATTATCAAGATTCTTCTGTTATAATTTATTTACTTAAAATAGATTACTCTCCAAATTTGAAACTGCCATAGCTTTGAGTGAATTCTTCTTTATGATATAAAATTACTGAAAAATTAAAATGTAAACAAAAGTTTATCAAATTTTAATTAAACCACTATTTTCCTGCACTTTATCAAAGAAAAAAAACTATATTCATTCAAAAGTTTTGTTTATTTCATCCTTTTAAGTTATACGAGTAAAATATGTCTGATTTTCAGGAGCCTGCATCTGTACATGCACTTTAACTTGCTAACAACAAAACTAAAAGATTACTTTCGAGTATCCTGGTAAACTTTTGAGCTAATTTAATTACATTAAAAAATAAAGTATTATAATTGTAAACAACGTAATGAGTGATAATTAAAATTCGGTTACAGTATAATTATTAAATAATTGTTTTAATTTTTTTTTCTTAATTTAAATTTTTAATTTACATTTATTTTCTTTTATTTACACGAATAAATTAACACAAGTTTTTTACTTTCAACAACATTATCGTATAAAAAGAAAATTTTCTTATAACTCTATACCAGTAAAATGAATAAAAAAATCGCAGAATAATTTTTTGTTCGGAGACAATTCATCACAAAAAATTTATCACAAGACAATTTATCAAAAGAAAATTTATCACAAAGACAATTCATCACAAATATTTCATTTTTGTTGTTTACATTGTTATGTTTATTATAATTCATCGCGTTACGTAAAGATGTCACACTATAACGTTATGCGTTACGCAAAATGCATCACGAAGGGAGGCTGGGAAGGGGAAAAGTATGTAATCAGAGCGGGAGCAATAGGTAAATAAAATTTCCCTAAAAATTATCACAAAATATATGATAAATATGCAAAATATTTGTGATGAATTGTCTTTGTGATAAATTGTCTGTATATTTGTACAACAGAAATAATATAAAAATGTTATTCTTCATTTTAACCGTAGGAAATATCAGGACATGTACGAACAAACAGGTAAATTATCTGTCGAAATGGATTAGCGAATTATTTGTACAGAATGTAGGCTTGTTAGGTCACACATTGGTGAAGTGCAATTGCATTCGGACATGCAACATGTTCGACAGACGATGCCGCTCGCGCATTTCGCTTGAACGCAACTGCGAGGGAACCGCGAGCGTGGTTCACCGCACCGGCACAAAAATCCTTTGCTCTTTAACCTGACTGGATACTTGTGACCGATTTTGTACGCTTCAAATGGCCAAACGTGATATAGTACAAGCGTCTTTCAAAATCAAGCACAACTTTTCTTTGACATCACATACACTTACTGAATATACTTTTTTGCATGCAACAAAGTATTTGAACAAAAATAAAAGAAAAAAGAAAAACTAAGAGAAAATAGAAAACCCGCAAGAAAAAAAAACAGGTATCTGAATAAAGATGGCTAATTAGTCGAAAGGTTGTTTGACAAAAAGTTTGTGTATTGTGCGTTTGATTCTCCAACTTCAAAGCTAGATTAAGTCATACTAGGAATTCCTTTTCGTCAAAGTGGCACAGTCGAATTGTGGGTTATTAAGTCTCTGCTTGTTATACGAATTCGTGGAGAGAGTTGATCATGAATTTTGCGTGACATGAGTGACATAATAAACTGCGGAATAATGTTTCCTCTGTCGCTGCTTTAAGAAAACTTCTGCCAAGATACCGCGCCCGAAAAACATCGTAAATTCATATCGATTTCAGTCGCGCCGTAGACACCGGCTTTTGCGACCTTCTGTCCCTGCACAAAAATATCGCTTTATACATTTTGCACGATAACCGCACAAGAAAAACTTTTTAAACATCATCCACAAAATTATATGGCCAAGTCTTACACACAAGATGATAACAATAACATACGTCGAACATCATTCTATTCGCCCCCCGAAAAACTGATCCAAGAATTTCATTTCCAAGAGAGCTTTTTTATTTTCCAAACTTTACCGTCAAACATCGGCAAATTAATTCATTTTAACAACAGCTCTTATTCATTACTAGTAGTATAACTCAACTTTTAGTCAGACTGATAAAAATATTTTTATCATTACTTTTACTTGAATATCAACATTAAAATTAATAAATAATATTTCAAAATCATCAACAAAATTTATTTTTATCTGTGCAGATAATTTTTACATGCAAAATGTACATATTTGATATCAGACAACATGTCAACGCTGCAAATAAGCCCAACGCATGATTGACATATAGCTAATAATGTAACTAACGAATCGCTCATTTGTGTCATCAAGTTGGATGATTTATTGGTTTGCGCTGCAAAAATGTAACTGCAATTACAGTGATTTTAAATAATAATTCCGCTTTCTTTTGTGTGTTCTAAATGAAATAGCGCATATTTTTCTTTATCGTCGGGGAAACATTGTGCCAAAAAATATGAGCTCAAACCGGCATTTGTAAAGTCGTCTTGGAATGATCATATTTTCTCCTTAGCGTCAACTAGAACGTTTATAAATGTCGCCGCTTTGTCGCATTCCAATCGGATTGAAACGATTTTTGTGTGCTTTTTGTCTGGCTGCTGCACACGATTTTAGAACAAGGACATTGCTACTACGAAAATCATGATCGGCATTTTTTTTTGTCGCCAATTAGAGGACGCTCTTGTGACGGATGTACCCGCATCCTTGGGGATTCTCGGCTCAGCTTTGCCCGGCCTGATTTGTTGATCGATGTGTTGAACTAACATCGCGTGGTCGCCCGCACTGGACTCTTTAATCTTATTAGTTTCATTGTAGTCTGTCCCTAAAGACGCAGCTCCGTTTGCCTCTTCAATCGAATTATTTATTTCGTAACTGGGTTAATTGAATATGGAACTGTGTATACGAAACAACTGTATTTCAGTTGATTTTATAGAATATACTTAGTTAATTGAAAAATTAATTCTTTTTAATGTAAGAAAATAAGATAAATATTAGTGAAAAGGTTTTGTTTTCAGCAATTAAAAGAAAGAGCTTTTTTTAAAAACTCAATCAACTTCTTTATAAGTTATAAATTTTTTATTCAAACAGAACGGTAAAGCTTATTAAAAACATTATTAGATGTTGAAAAAGTTATAAAAAGAATATTTAAATTGCAATAAAAATGTAAATAGATTAATACCTTGAAGGGGGAATCATTTTTTTTTATTCTTAGGCCTTATTAAACACATTTGAATAATGAGAAGCTGGAAAACTAATCCCAACATTTGTAATTTTGACATTGTAAAAGGAAGAAAAACGAGCATTCGTGTTGGATTAAAAAAATAAATTCTTGTATCAGCAATATAAATATTTTTTCATTATCTGCAGTGATTTGCCAAAGCTGTACGAGTTGTTGAATTAACGAAAAGCACGTACACGCTTGCACCACAAATAACTCCATTTTATGGGTCAACTGACTCTTCGTCCACCATTTAAACAATTTCAACAGTACTAGTCACTGCAGTAACAATAAAATTTTCGTAGTGTATAAAAAAAATATGCACTTGAAAATTTAATAAATTTGAAATAATAGAAGTAGTCTATAATCTGGAGACAAAAGCAACTATTTTCACTTCAATCACTTGTACGTCTATACTTTTATTAACTTTTGTGATTTGTAGCACAATAACAATGTAAATACTACTGAAGTTGTATTTTTTGTGTTAAAAAAAACTCAATACACTTTTTAGTGAGACAGTATTTATGGCACTGCAGTGTTTGAATATCAAATATTTTTTATCATTATGTATCGTAAAATAATTCACTGTTTCAAGTACACTTAGCAGAGAAAATTTCTATCTTTAAAAATTGATTGTACGGAAATAATAAAACCTTGAACGAAACAAATTAATATTTCATTTTATCAATTTCTTTACACATTTATTTTTAAAATTTCCTTTAAATTTCTTTTCATCAATTTCGTTTAATTTAAATGTTAGAGTTTAATAGAGCATAATAACCAAACAAAGTGAATAAACTGTGGAGATTTACAGTGGCATCAATAAACAATTCATGGAATCCAACTTTGTTTGATTCAATTATCATTATGTCATTCTACGAATCTTCGATCTTAATTAGAGCTTTGATCAGATTGAGTAATTATACGATAATCTCCAGTATAAGCATAGCCATTCAGATTGTCTAAGAGGTTTGCTAATTGCGTTGAAATCAACTCTAAGTCATTTTGCATATTTGTGCGACAAAAGAGTACCTGCCAAAGGATGTACATGAATTGTAATTATTACATTTATTATCAATGGTAATGTCATTTAAATTAATTAAAATAAATTAATCTAT
>JABFPM010001727.1:0-18934 GCA_022817325.1 Idris sp. 1 HC-2018
TATAAACAAAATTGTTATACAAAAATTAATTTTATTATTGTTTATTTTTTTAAAAAATTATATTTTTATGTTAAAAATATAATATATTAAGTTAATAAACATTTTTAGTCACAAAATTACCGAATTTCAATAACATTTAAATAAAAACGCAATGAAAAGTAGTTCGTGCACTGAGTGCACCGCGCGCGTATGCGTGTTATAATTTTGGCGCGCGCAACGAAAGGTTAATATAATAATACAAATAAAATAATGCAGTAAATTAATAACACAATTATTTGCCAATTTTCCATACATTAATATTCTTACGCTCTTAAATCTGAATTAGATTTTTTCTTCATTGATGTGTATACTGAGATACACAACACAAGAGAATTATGCATATCTTAATTATGCTAAAATTGTTCTTAATTTGAGCCAAATATTTGTCAAACGCTTATTTTAAACCACAGTAATTTTTTCCTTAATTTAATTAATATAATATTTACTTAGACTCAAGTTGTTTAAGAAAAAACTTAATTGTAAAACTATTAATTAATAATTTTATTGAAAAAATTGTTTCATTTAATCTCAATATTCATTTTGATTAAATATTTTGATATTAGTCTTTTATTTTTGCTTCAATATTTTCGAGCATCTTTCATACCTCATATCATACTACATAAACTATCGAAATTGCGTCATCCATCAAATTTAATGCCGTACATACTTTGCTGTATGAGTTAGTGCAAAACAAATGATTATTGCCTTTAAAAATATGTATAATATATTATGATACATTACTGTTACTTTGAAAAGTTTTCTAGTGCGATAATTTACAATTCCAAACTTATTTCAAATAAATTTCCATCGAGGCTTATTAATTATTGACGTTTTATTATCTATTTTAATGTTATTATAAATTGAATACATTAAATATAATTACGACGGGGTTGGTCAATTAAATGTCAAAATTTTACATGAAACAAGATATTACGTTTATTTCCAGTTGAAATTCATTTCATTTAAAAAAGTCAATAAGCTGTTCAGAACAGTTTATGAATGGAAATTCAACAAGCGGAAATATATTTTAAATTTATTTTTGTATCAAGACGAAAAACATTCGCAAAGCGCTAACAATCCCCCGAAAATGGCAATGACATGTCGATTTTGTTTAATATTTTATTTAAAAAAAATTAATGAATTCAACGTTTGGATGTAGAATAATGATAGGAATTTTATTAAAAATATTTGTTACAAGCAAAAAAAAATTCTATAAAAATTTTGAACTTAAAATATTGATAAGTCATTTCTTTCTAAAACACAATTATGATACAAACTTATAGATTGTGAAAACATATTTATTCAATTACGAAATTATTTTAATGATATGACCAATCATTTCTGCGACTGATAAGAACAGTAAAAGTATACATTATTTCTATTATAGTAATAACAATTTTTTTGCTCTAAGCTTTTGCCAAGCCAGCAATAACGATTGCAATAGAGCGTAAAGTTTAAAATTTGTGCTTGCGTCAAAGAAAAATCAAAAATACGGCATCACAAGTTGCAATTTTAATGGTTGTAATGTTTTTCTATGACGTTTTATCGTCATTTCTAAAATTTGAATTGAAACTCTGCATATTTTCTCGTCAAACCGAGAGTGGAAAAGCGAACAAAAGAGATTGGTGAAAAATAGCGTGAAAAAATGTATGTATTAACTTCAACCAAAAACCACTTTACTTCGACAGTTTAGATTCTCATTTTTTGTCACAGTTAAACTGGTTGTCGAGGGTGCTTGGTTACGCGATTTTATTACGCCACTCGGCTAAATAAAACAAGACAACTCGGAAGCCACTTCTTAGTGACAAGACTGACGACTTGAATACCAATGCGAAAGTCGCAGCACTGACGCGAGACGTCTGCGTTTGATACGTGTGTCTTTTTTAATTTTCCTTTTCGAAAAGTTACGCCGCATTAAGCTCGGAGCACGCGACTTTAGCTGTAAATCCTGGAACAAGCTTGCGTGTTAATGTCGTCTGCGTTATTCATGGTGCCTTCCTTTCTTGCGAAATACCTCAAGCGATCGGAATTCGGATTACAACCGCCGATACAGCCAATCCTGTCACTTACTTTTTGAGACAAAATTTGAGATTTTGAATTTGCATTTTCTTTATTATGATAAAGGATATTTTGTAACAGAGTAGAGTTGGATGAAAAAAGGTACAATATTGTGAAAAAAGGGACAGAATTTTTAGACTTATAGAAACATGGACATGTAATTAGGTAAAATGTAACTTTTGTTTAATTTATCTGCAACCAAACAAATTTTGTTGCAAATTTTTTTAAATTGTTTCTTTTTTCCATATGTTTTCATAGCTTTTTCAATTACACTTGATTAGTGTAAAATAAGAGACAATTCTTGGCAACAAGTTAATAACAATTCCTTATTTAAATATATGAATCATATTAATATTCACACAATCGTAAAGCAATAAAGAAAATATTTGCGAACTTTAATTTTGGATCCAAAACAGTAGTGGCTTTCTGTAAATCGTCTATAACTTTTAAATGGCATAACTTCTTCTAAAATTCTTTGTACATATTTGTTCACAGGTTCAAACTTTACGAAACACTAATTTATTTGATTATACTCTATATTGTTGTTTCTAGCGAATGAAAAATACAAAAAATGGTTTTTTCACCCCATTCCACTCTTTAATTTAAGTAGACATTTATGCGTGGATCATAAATATAGTTACGTTTACAGTTATTACCCCAAAAAAATATTAAAATAAATGTTTTTAAAAAAATTACGTTTATTTTCTTGGAAAATTATTAATTTTTGGTTAATTTTTGTACCACCATTAGAAATAATCACAAAGTTTCTGCTTGGCTGAGCAAAATGCGAATGTACAGGAATAGTTGGTGATGCAGCTAAAACATAATCATGCCGGGGACCATTTGACGTGAAAACCCATTACGTGAAATTGAGCGCCGTTGAATAGTGCGCAACCCCTGAAAACTGGCTCTCACTTCCCTCGGGGAAAACCGTTCTCTTGAAATGCACTCTGTTCGAATATATACTGACCGATGCAAAATTCAAGTTTGATGCCCACAATTTGCGTGAAATCCTTGTATCACTATTCCTTCATAAACAAAGAAAACGAAATACAAAATGAGCCAGACTTCGATAAGAACACTAATCTAAAACATTTCATTTTGTAATAATATAGAAGTTATCGAAAAATGAGCATTAATTTTTAAAATAAATTATGCGAATAAAAATTGCCGGAAAAAGTGTACTTTTATAAACGACACTTTGATGTCCTAATTTTTGAAGCTTTCAAAGCGACATTCTTTGCTCGATACTTCTGTCGTTATCTTGCAAAATGTCAAAAGTTCGGGGGGTTATATTATATCAGCGTATGTGCACTCCGTTGAAATCACACCGTAGAGAGTTGAACTTGAAAAATTATGTATATGACTATGTCCAACGTAGCGTGTGTTCGTAATTTTATAACGAAGACATACTTTTGCTCGAAATTTCAATTGAATTTTGTGCAAAGAGAATTGGCGTTGAGTGTTTTACAATTTCCGATGAATTATGTATCTCCCTTATGTAGCCGTAGATAACATCATAAAGAGTGATCGTAAAACTCATACTAAGGGAATTAGAAGAGCACAAAAATGCAACAAATTTCTGGCACAATGACAAATAAGTGATAAAATTATTTTATCGCTGGTATTTATATTGAATCTGTCTTTTTTAATATCTAAAATTTCATTTTTTTCATCCAAAAAGCCATTAAAGTTTATTTTTAGCTTACCCAAAGAGATTAAAACTTTTTGTACGAAAGTTATACCGAAATTTAATACTTGTTACCTTCGTTTTTATGAATCAAACTGATTGGACATTATTCAATAACTAACTCTTGTTTTCAAATAATTGTTTTTTTTTTTTCGTTTTGTTGTTTTTTTTTGTGTATCCACTCTTTTGACTCGAAAGTTTTATTTTTTAATTAAATCATTTTTGTTATAAATTATTGAACGTCGAAATCAATTTGGTGAAAAGCAAAATGAAATTTGAGTAGAGCCACAACGATGAGTGCGGTGAGGTCATTGATACCCATCTTAGTCTGGAATAGAGGGGCGCTGGAAACTGGGCCAGAATACGTCAATCGGCCTGCGCCGTTCGACAGATTCTTTTCAGACCGACGCCAATGACGTCGCAAACGCGAACATCAAAAGGTTTACTCGGTGTTTGCACTTTTGCTGCTCTCATGACGCATGGCTTATTCACAATTTTCTTTCTTCATTTTTATTTCTTTGTATAAAATCAGGATCCTTAACGATTAACTTTTGTTTTATGAATAAATTTTTGGATAAAAAAAAAATAAAAATAAGAAAAAGCATATTCGTGAATATATAAAATTAGTTTCTTTTAACTGTGATTTTTTCATGATTTCTTCTTTTTTTCTAAACAAAATTGAAACCAATAAATTAAAAATTCAGGTCAAATTATTAAAATTAAAAATAATAAAAATTAAAATTAGAATTTCGTTTCTATAAATAAATGAATGAAATAATAAAATAAAACAGTAACAAAAAAGAAGTAAGCCGCAATTTTTTATAATATTTTGTTCTCCATAAAAAATGACCGAGTGTTTTTGAAGAGACGACAGAACATAAGACACGCCGACCTTAGTAACGTTTGCTTTTCCTCCGCTGAAATAACTAAATCTAGCAAATAGGGATACACAAAGTTGGCGAAACACGAGAGGCACAAAACGCGGTTAAATTAATTACCAAGTCCTCGCGAGTTGTTGACATGCTCGAGGATCGACGTTTCTGTTTACGTAGGGCTGAGCTTCAAAGCTTTTAATGATGCTGCCAAGCAAATCCTCTGAGACGAACTTGGCCTCTTTTTTTGTTGCTCTCTCTGGCCCGAATGTAGGTCTCTTTTTTATTGCCTGTTCCACGGGATTTGGAAACTCATGAAAACCGAGTCATAATGCACAATTTTTTAGCCGACTTTGTGTGTCCTCGCACAAAAAGCAGCTTCGCTTGATTTATTTTTCATCGCTAGACAAACAGCCAAAGACAATCATCGGCTATTGTGGTTTACGTGAAAATTATCTTTCATTTGACAAAATAAATTATTTGATTAAAAACTTAAGAGATTTATGAGTTTCAGAGAATTACTGAGTCATAAATTAAGATAAATGTTATTATAAATTGAGATAAGTTTGAATTCTTAGCTGGTTTTGCAGAATTGTTCAAATTTGGTTTCGAATAATCTTTATAAAGTATTAAGTACTTAATTTTAACATTTCTTTTATATCTCGAAAAGGTTGATGAGTTTTGCTAATGATACATCATTTTCAACGGATTATGTTTACAGCAATATCATGCACAAAGATATACGATTTCAAGCTGTGGTTAAGGTAAGAAATTCCAACTCAACTTTGCAAGCTAATAACCTTTTAGAATTCATCGATGGAGTAGATAAATGAACCTGCACATTTTTGGTTAAATGCTTATAGCCATTTCACTGAGCAACAAATCATAATTAATTACTAGAGTGAAGTTTGCTTAAGCAAATATGTTTCATTAAAATTGGAAACAAGAAACGTATTGAAACTTGATAAAACAATGTTGCGAGCATATAGTTATCATATTTAGTACAATTTTGTTGTTAAAATCTTTAGTTATCTTGTTGAATTGGAAGAACAACAAAATTTGAAATAACCAAATGGTAAAAGCGAGCAATTAAAAGATTAATAAAAAAGGCTTAGCAAAGAATAGTTTTAAATATATTCAAAACATGAAACTGAGATGTTGCCGGAAATAATAGTTGCAATGACGGAGTAAACTTACCCCGAAGGAGCTCTTCAACTACACACCCAGACTGGTTGCGTTCCACTTTGATACGATAACGTTCCCAAAGGAAACACCAAAAACCATCCAGTTTGCCAATTCACTACGTTTTGCGGATTTCAGTTTACCCAGGTTGACAATAAAATTTGTACAGAGCCTGATGATTATTGGCCCTTAACGCAACTTTGTTAATTTAGAAACTCGCTGCTTGTATGTAACATACCTTACAACTAAGTAACTCGGTTGAATGCGGATAGCGTCACACGTCGCTTTACTATATTGATGTCACGATAACAACTGATTTAACTGTTCTGTTAACTATGAGATATATATTATATACGTGATATATATATATATATCATATGAGATATCTCTAGCGAATTATTGTTTATATTTTGTAAAGCTTCTGACAAGTCATTCATCATATTTCCTCTAGCACGTTAATGAAAATCACTAGAAAATTGATTACTGATACAATTAACTCTCAGTTAATTGATATGCAACTTTCATTCAGCCAATCTTTTTTTTATCAATTTCATTTCGGACTGTTAGCAGAATATCTGCGTTGCAAAGTTGTCATTTTCTAACAAAACATTTGATAGGTATAAAAATATTCTTCGGCTTTTTTTATCAATTTAACTCGCAGGAATAAAATAACAGTTTATATTTCAGGGAATTTTCATTTAAAATCTGATAAAGCAAAGTGTTGAATTACGACACGTGCATAGTTTTAATAAACTTTTTCCTATTTAATTGAAATAATGATTCTGGGATTTTTTTTCTCGTTTTTTTCGTTTAATTTTTTTATTTGAAATTCGAAGTTATTTTTATGTTAAAAAACTTAATCAAATTTATATTATCATACTAAAATTTAATATCAAAAAGACAATGAAGTTTAAACTTTTATCATATAGTCAATACTATTTTTTTTTTTAAATATAGAGTAAACATTTTCAATGAATGATAAAACATTATCTAAAACAACAAATCACTAAGTAAAAAGTTTTATTTCTCTTCGTTTCTGAACATCAAGTAATGAAGATCAAGATTAAGTCAGACTCTCAAGAATCTGTGTACTCAAATACAAAATCTACTTAAACTGAGCTATGTATATAATTCAACCCAATCAAAGAAAGCAATTCGTCTTTATAAATTGAAAGACCTAATCGGACTTTACATCTTAACTAAAAGTTCAAAGACAAATTGGTCTTATAAATTTGTACAACAAAAAATAACATTGGGAATAAGATTTTTTCATTATATAATTTTACTTTCAAATATTATTATGCTGTAATCAGTGTTTGTAATTAAAAAATATTGAACTTTTTCTTAAACAATAAAAACAAAATTAAACAAACATTTGATTTTTGATAAAATATCAATTAAATTAAAACCAACCATTTGAAAAATTCTCCCGAAAAATTCTTTATTTTAAAAAATGGTTTCTAGTTAATAAATCTTACTAGCAGCTGTGACATATTCGTAAAATTGTTGGCAAACTTACGTGAAAATAATGTGATACAGCCATGATATGGCTGTCATCGCAGCATTCTATCAATTTGAAGAGAAAATCATAAATTCTGCAGGAGTCACAAGCGGTTTGCAGGTGTTATACACGTGTCCCTAGTGTGATATCATATCCATACCATCGCATAAATCCTGTAGTTTTCATTTTTTGAATTTCGTCCTAATAAGTAAAGTTTAAAACACTCGTAGAATTATTTATTATTTTAATTCTTTATATTCATAAAATAAATCATACATTTGATTGAAACTATATATTGTAAATACAAATAATACACTCTCTATGGAAACATTAAACCGATCCATTTGCAGTTTGATACTATTAAAAAACAAAATACAATTTTATTTTCTTACAGAAAATCTGAAAGATTGTTTCATGTATAAATTCCTAAGCACTTTTTAATTATATAAAACCATTATAACTCTAAGTAGATGACATAATAAATTTAAAAAAATTCAATTATTTCACAAAAAAGTCCATCTAAATTCGTTATGAAAGCAACCATTCATCAGATCTCTTCATATTTCGATTGAACGCTAATGTCATATTGGCCAATAACTAACACTTCAAAGAGAAAGCAAAATTGCTCATGCCAAAAGATTTTGCAGCCTTTTCATAGCGCAAAATGAAGCAGTCGATTCAAATAAGAACAATGAATTCTTTGTGTTGATAAAAAAAAAATTTTTTTAATTAAATTTTTGATTCAAAGCGTGGAATTTTTCTACCTTGGTTACGAGTGAGTAATTCATGCAAAATTGCAGGATAAAATGCAATAAATATGGTATTTTTAAGGCGTTACGATTCCTACTAGCAATCAGGTCATTAGACTCAGATAAGAGTCGTACCATGTTGGCTCATTGGTATCAGAACGATCCCGCGAGATTCAGCTGAGAACTGTGCTCGAGCTAATTTTGCTGAACACGTACGCATTCATGAACAGGCATTAGTGACTAATCAGTGTCACTAGTGACAATCGTAAATTGCTTTAGATTTAGTCACTGCGCCACTTTGTACCGTCCGATTGTGTTAATTCCAATTTTACTTGGCACACCGTGAACATACGTAATTAAGAGAACGCTGCTTGGCTTTATTTGCTATAAAAATGGTAGTCATTTTTGTTGTATCATTTTATGGACAGAACAAAAATTGATTTACTTGTTTCGCTATGTGTGATTTTGCACTGAAGAAAAATGTCGATATACTTCGATAAAGTATTTTTTTATCAGGACAATGAAAATATATTTACGTTTTACGTCCATTAAAATCAAAATCAGGCTCTGTCAATTTAAATCGCAATTTATAGTCTGACGTTGATATTAAAATTGTGACTTTTTGCATTAAGTTTAAAATGAATATGAAATTAAAATTCATTATCCGACTGATCATTTGATAGCAAATTTTGGTATTAATTATCATCTGCGCTTATTATATGTAATATAATTATAAATTCAATTAGGCGCTGAATTAATATATTCTAATACGAATTGTTCGGTAAAATGATTAGAACTGATAAGTTCATTAACGAGATTTTCGATGTAAAATTAGATTACTTTAGAAGAATAAAAAGAAAACAAATATGAGATTATTATTAAATTCAAAATGTAAATTTAATCAATTTTAGATAATATTAATTATCTTAAAGGTAAATAAAATTATTGATTAATGTAAGTCACGGTTATGTGTTACTATGAACCACTTGTTTGTTATCTACAAAAATGTCGAATATTCACATAATGCGCAATAATAATGTTATTATCTATTTTATACCTAATATCCAATCATAACTATAATTCTGTCTTACAGCCTCTTACTCTCTACACTGTTATCTCTTGTTGATAGTTTAATTCACTAATTCTACATTAATGTATTACTTGTGGTGAAATTAATTTGATCAAAAATGCTTATACAATTTCAAGTAAAATTACTGTATTTTGTTTGAAAAAAACTAAATATTTTCAGTACGTGATTTCATTTTACCGCTAATTCTGTTTCAATTAACATTAATTCACGCAAACATACATGATTTTTTATTTAAAACGTAAATGGTAAACAGTTTTTGGATTGAAAATAAATTGCTGCAGCAAAAATCGTATTTGCAGATCACTCAACACGTTTTTTAAACAATACGAAACTAAAGTAAAACAAAAATTAAACCCACAGATGTAAAAACAAAGAATTTTTTTTATTGACATAAGCTTTTTATTAGTCAAATTGACCGTTAATTTCAGCAGATACAACGACGAAATATCGTTAATCAAATAACTTGAATTAAACTGACTTTCGTGATTAAATTTAACTCGTGGAAACAAAATGGCAAGATTTTCTCTTGCATAATAAATAAATGTCAGCTGCGGGATGTAATTGAACCGCTCCAATATGAAAGTTTGTACAACAAAGACAAAATTCTGACAGAATATTGCTTTGTCCGGAGTAACTAAGAAACAGGAAGGAAGACCGTTTGTGAACAATTTCGTTTGGAATTAGCAAACGTTAGTAATTCTAAAATACCAACTTTAATCAGTTTTGTTCGTTTGTTTTGTTTTGTTTTGTTTAAATTTTTTTACAAGCATTAACAATTGGAATTTGTTTTCTAGTAAAACAGAAAAATATCTTGTTTGATGTGCAATTGGTATTTTAATTATGTCGTACATTTAAATTGTGACATTTACAGAGATGAATTTTTTTTTCTTTTTGTTTTTAGCTACCTTGTTTTATTTATATGGAACCTCGCAGAGTGTAAATAATGTCTGTCTCATAAAGTGAACAAAAAACAAAATAGGTATCAAAAAAATTGTCTATTTACACTGTGCAGAATGTGGCTTTAATTTTATATAATAGTGTGTATGTTACCAAGAGATGTTGGTGTAAATTGAAAAGTTCGCAAACGAATTTTCACCCTCGTTAAGCCGTGTAATCGAGATGTCAAGCGGCTGATAGGTTCACAGAATAAGATGAATTTAAGCCGGAAATCGCTCAGAGCTTGCTAAATGACAACATCGTTTAACAAGACTCGTCATTCAATGTATTATTTTTGCAACCACTATACACCACAAAATTGCAATTATTTGAATTTGTATTTTAATCGCAAAACCATTTTATCGAAGACAATTGTTAAAAAAGTAATAATAAATAATTCTGTAAAATAAGAAATAATGTTTAATGGTTTATAGAATTATTTTTTAAATTATAGATAATTAAAAATTGGGACACAAATTGTATTTGATTGAAACAATTGCAATATACTTTACGACGTAATAACATTTAATTAATTGAAAGCAATGTGTGAAATTACACAGAAAAAACAGTGACATTTGGCGATAACAAATTTAGCCAAAATTACTATTTAAAGAACACAATGAATCGTTTGAAGTTTAGCCGTAATAATAACCGTAATTAAGCGCCGGTGCTGTATTACCTGAATCGATTGACGTGAATGTGTATCAGAGGCTCATTGTATAAACAAGGATCTGGGATACTCTCAGCCACACACATCAAAATCAAAGCAGGACATGGGAAACTTTAAGTCAAGTTTTCGCTAAAATGCAACTATATTTTCTGTACAATTTTCTTGCATTCGTCTCCGAGTGGATTGGATACAACTTTTAAGTTTGCAACTTTTGCCGCATTAAGCGCATTTTCCACTCAAATTCTAAATCACTGATTTTATTTTGTTTGTATTGTCAAATAACGTACGCTTTGGCCAAGTAATTTGCCAGTAAAAAGGAGATGATTATTTTTTTATAAATTGCAAATATAACCACTGAATACAATAATTTAAGCCAAATTTAAAAGAAAATTGTATTTTATTTTCAACTTAAATTTGTTACACACATTTTTTAATTCTCATTAGTTTCATTAAAATTGCATTCGCATAATAAATATAAGTACTCGACTGAATATATGCACAAGGGACTGTAAAATATATATATAATCGCACAAAAATGTGCACATTTCTTTAAGTAAAAGCTCTCATTTAGCAATCATTATTGCCCACTTCCATTTTTTAATACTCTCGAAATAATCACCTACGTCATCTGTCGCTATTTCATAACTCTGACCACGAACTATAAAGAAATACTATGAATAGTCGGAAAAATGTCGGTCGCAGTCGGAATTTCACATTTTTCTTACTTTGAGTGCAGGCCAGATACGCGAAACAATAGCGCGCATTTTTATTTGTGATTCAAATCGGGCGCATAATCGTTATTGACGTCTGTATTTTCAAATACTTTGACGAATATGTTATTTTCGCAGCACAAAAAATGACAGCCAGAAGACTAACAATTGGGATAAAAACTAGAAAACAAAAACCTCGATGTTTTTCAAAGCGAATTTTTATTATTTATATCTGGATATTTATTAGTTGTTGTTCAAAGATTATAAATAATAAATAATAAACTACAATCTTGGTACACATAAAGTTTAAATAAATCATTCATTTTAACTTAATTATTTGCCTTTTTTATTCATTTAAATGTATATTATTTTGGAAAAATTTTATTTCTGAATCAATTTAATAAAAAAAAAAAAGCCGAACATTTCTTTGCAAAAAACACAGAACAAATAGCCTTCGTAATCAATTAAGAAGAGTCTAATGGATTGCCAATACTCGACACCCAGTAAACAAATATTTGTACTTTAGTATAATATAATGCGTAAATCGAATACTATTCTTATTAATGGAAGGTTCAATTACTAAGGAGAAAAGAATGTGTTTAAGAGATTTTTAAATTTTTTTCAAACATAAACGTCTTTAATAACCTTAAAAAATGTATAAAACTGTTTTGAAAACTTTGTATATATAATAAAATGATTTAACGTTAACATAAAAAAATTATAAACGACAAAAGGATGATATCAACATTTTTTCAATTTAGATTGAAAAAAGATATTTTAATATGCTGTTAAAAGTATTCTAAGGAGCTGTAAAAAATACTAAAAAAAGAGAAAAACTAATTCGACAAATGAAACTTTAACCCGTCACGTACGGCCGTACCATATTTTTGATAGCTTATATTGATCGTAAACACTTATAGAAACTTAAAAAATATTTTGTAAATCTATTTTGTATACATTACTTAAATATTGTAGTACAAGTTTGCTTGTATTATTACCGTCAAATGGCCTGCCGGTCCTCGATGTCGATTCCCACTCAACGCTGCTGTACGTTACGAGTTAATGATAGTGTACTTCTTTATTCGAAAGTAAATATCTCTTAAAAGTTGAGTAATGAAATTAAAGGAACATGCAAGTAAGCTATACAAAATCAAAAATGGGATTCATCACTTCTATCAGCACTCTTAAAAAAGGTCATTTCAAATTAAGGACTTTTTACGTATTTTACGTATTACTTTATATTTCGTAAATTATGTAACGATTTTTTTTTTAAGAATATAAACTGTTCGAAAATGAAGTCTTATATTTTAGTAAACATATTCTGTTTTAATTAATATTTTATTGAGGTAATTTTCAATTATAATTAATAATAGCAACATCATTATAGAATTTACTTTGAGAATAATCGATATGAAAAATAAACTGAGTTTTTTTTTATCAAAATTTTACTCAAAAATACTTAAGCTGAAATTTGAAAATTCAATTATTAAATTGATTATTCAATTCTATATTTATATATGAATGTCACAATATATACGTCTTTTATATGCAGATTTTTCGGTAATTACAATAAAAAGCTAAAAGTAAAACTTCACTATAAGATGTGACAAAGTAAAGCTTTCTTAACTTAGAAAACCAAATTATAAAAAGGATTTCGAAGTAATAATAACCAAAATTTAAATTTCACTTCTTAAATTGTATTATAAACTTTTGATCATGTAATTATGAGGAGCATTGTATTTTTAAAAAAGTCTCGGTTAAAAAAAATTAAATTCTTAGAAAGCAATATTAATTTAGATAGTTTCTAAATAAATATATTCCGAATATAATAAAAAATGTCAATTTTATGTTATGATATTGACTTTTTATTGCAAATTATGTGTCTTTTTTGTTACAGCTAAATTGGATGGTGTGAAAACGTATATGAGAATGAGAAGAGTTCCAAATCATCTTCAAGTCAAAGTAATCAAATGGTTTGATTACCTTTGGCTGACACAAAAGTGTTCGGATGAAGAAAAAGCTGTCAGTTGTTTACCAGGTTAGTGAGATTCAAAAACCAATTTTCTATGTGAAATAATTTTCAAACCCAACTTTGTATAAAGTTATAAACAAAATTAACATACACCTTCTTTAATTCACACAATGAATGTTATTTCAAAAAGTTTGTTTGGGAAAGTTAACAAGTAACTTGTGACAGACGAACAAATAAAGAAAGTTAAACACTTATATCTGCCATAAAATTGTCGATCACTTTTTGTTATGATTGTACTTTTATCCAATTTTTATGGTCTTACAACAGTAAAACAACAACCTTTGCGAATTCACATTCAAAACTTTCACAATTATTGTAAAAGAGATAAATCAATTTACTTGCAATTATTAATTTATTCGGCGCAATAAAACAAAAAAATACATGAGTATTGCATATGCTTTTGTTAGTAATTCGCTGCATTTAATTTTAATATACGAACAGAGATTACTAATGCAAAGTGCTTATTACCATTAATATGAGATAATGTTTAGCAGTCTAATGTTAATATTCTACACACGCAACCCAACAACTCTGACCTATCATAAAATATTTAAAAGAATAAGCATAAATTCATATTTAATAAGTGTAATTAAATTTCACTTATCGAAAAGTAAATCAATTATTGTTATATTACATTTCTCAAGAAGTTAATTTAGTTAAAATAAATTGTATTCAATTAAATTAGAATAACTTAAAGTTAACAAGTTGATTAGCTTGTTATTTGATAATTGAGGGTATCTAGTTTGTCTGAGAAATAAAGACAAATTTGAAGCTTAAATAAATCCATCTCCTTTTTCACGAACAAATTAGACATACTGTTTAAATCATTATTGATCGAAATGCTGGATACAGTTTATAACCATTACACCATGAATTTGCTTTTCCGTTAAAAGCTTATGTAATTCAAGTTTTCGTAGTTTCGTCAATAAATTTAAAATTAAAAAATAAGAGTAAAAACGGTGACATTTATGTTGTTTAACTTTTTTAAAATAAAAGTTTTAAATTCATAGTTATAAATGTATTTTAGAATGTTATGTTATGTTAAGAAATTCAACTTTGTACGTCAATAACTTATAAACCGTAAACTTTTTTATTGCAAAAATGTATAATACTTTTGGTTTTATTTGAAAAATCTTCACCTAGTTACTAAATGTCATCCTAGAAATTCCATTTATCGGTGCTTGCTTGTATAAACCCTTACAAAGAGAATCGGTTGTAGCAAACCAGGCTCGATACGATTGTAGAATCTGCAATCAAGGAAACGTTTGCATTGAATAATTGTGTATTCCCTCGGTTTCAGACAACAACTACTAGCAACGAATTTGCGTTTCCTAATTACTAATTCTAAAAAGAAATCATATTTCTATTTATCAAGAAATTTATTTGAAGATTTATTAAAACAATTTTCGTATAAGAAAAACATTATTTATTTTAAAAATATTAAGTACTTCTAGATATATTGGCTCAGAAAACTAAAGTATACTGTTTAAGATTTTTTAAATGAACTTTGTTTTTCATTAACAAAAGTTTTTAGCTTTCATTATATATTCACCAATATGTATCTTTTAGATTATAATGTTGCTTACGAAGATTAGCAAAGTTTTCGACTAAATTTATGTGCAAATTAAAGTTAAAGTTTTAATAAAGATTATATATAGTTTAGAAAAAAAGTTCTCGAAGCAAAAAAATGTCTTAATTTTATACACATCAGAAAATGTATAAATATAGTACTACAATTTAGTTCAATAAATTATAATTTTAACTTGAATTCTTCATATTTTTTCTTATGTTCTGAATGATCATACTGAATGCATCATTTATATATGCTCCGGAATATATGAGATGAGTACAAAGTTCAGAAAGTATTTTCTTATCCATGAAAAATTTATGTTTTTTCTCTCTCGTCACTCTATCAGAATGATTCACATGACAAACAAGTTTTTTGTCTACCCAGAATCTACAAATAATAATAAGAAAAAAAACTGAATGAAAGACTTTATTAAATAAACAATATTGCATCGGAAGGAAACAATTTCATGTTATTTAAAGATAATTATTTATTGATTGATCTTTATGACGGATATTCTTAGAGCTATATTTTCTCTCCCAAACTCATTAAAAGTAGCAAGAATCTCATTTTTCATAATAACAATGAAAGCTTTAATTTTGCGTCTTTACGATTTGACAGAATCCTGCCTTCATTGGATTTTATTAGCGCCTTCAATCTTTCTTGTGAATTATGCGATTTCTCATCATGTCATGCATATCGTGTATTCCTCAACGAAATGGGCGTATTAAAACATCGACGTATTTCATTTTCATATTCTCTTAAAGTTAACGATCATGACATTATCCGAGTCGAGAATACAGACGAGAATAAATCCTAATCCGAAACAGATGCGGATCCGATCCGCTCAGTAGAAAGCAGATTACGATATCCGAATGCAAAAACGCGTCGAAAAGGTTACTGCTTGTAATTCCGTCAAATCCTATCCCAATTTGCGTCAACATCCAAGCCAACTTTATTATTTATAATACGTAACTTATACAAATTTTAATAGTGTTGTTCAAAGTACACGTAAAAAAGGAATTACTTATTTTCAGTAATAATTTACTGATTTCTAAAATGATGCATAATAATATTATGCTAGAAACAAAGGTCAGAATTGTCCTTGAAATATCCTTAAAGAAATGCTAACAACAATAGTTACAGAAGTTCTTCAAAAATGTCTTGGTCTGGCTGACTCTGTTAACAAATGGTAACGTCTCAATCACTTTTTATACTATTTAATATTTAATATTCAGCAATTCAAATTAATGAAACTCAGTAATTAATTGCTGATTTTTAATTCACTAATTTCAATTACAGAATTTCAGACTTTCTTGAAATAGCACATCTCTTCGTTTATTTAACATTTTGCTGTGGGGTTACCAATTTCTCAGAAGTTTTCCTTCTGAGCTGAGTTGTTGGTAATGCCGTAGAAGTTCATAGTTGCAGACCACCTAATGTTTGAAGTCTTGCTTCTTCGAAAACTGGCGTTCTGAGGTCTTTTTTGAGAATCGGTTATTAATACAGATATTGGTACAGGTGTTACAGCAAAAACCTGCATTCTTTCATAAAATTGTACTGCAATTGTTATCTTGAAAAGATTTACGATCTTGAATGAATGTATTGTACAATTATGTAAGTCAATCTGAAAGTGTTTGTTCTGATTCAATAATTTAGCGATTTCGAATTCGATCAACATGACGTTTGAACTTCTTTCCCTCAAATTAAATTTCATAATGCAGAACACCCAAACATACTATAATAAATTCTACTAACCATTTATGTTAGCTAAATTACCAAATAAGAAATACTCCAATTGCTTAGTGTGGAATTCTCGGAAGGATGAATCAGAAAAAAATATTTGCTTTTCCATTACTCGAGTCTGCACGTTATCTGGTCTGACCAAATTCAAGGAAGTCCGACAACTGTGGCCTAAAATAACATTGATTAGCCAGTAGTAAATTCATGATGTTTCCTGACCACTTCAAATTCTAATAAAATGATTAGAAAATGGATTCAGATAGGGAGCAGAGTTTTACTTAAATGTTAAGTGGTCAGGAATCATCGTCCACTGGTGAAGTATAAGTCGCTTTACATAACAGTTGAAGAAATTTCTTCAGATTAGATGGCAACGTTTTTCGTGTTGCACCTATGGTTCATTTTCCACCATACAGACATGGTGCAGAATCTTTGACAGACGTAAATCAAACAAACACACGACGCATGATATGCAAAGTATCGCCGAATACTTCGTAAACCAATAATACTCCCCAACAACGAGCGATCACTTAGGGAACGCGCAAAACATTTGTTAGAAACTGAGGATACTCTTCACTTTGCAGAATGTAAAGTTTTAAAATCATTGAAATTTATCAAAATACGAATAACTGCGATCGTTCAAGCTCCGGAGAAAGCATCGAATAGACAACTCGGATTCATGCCTGAGAAGTCTATTGAAGATGCCATTCGAGAACTGAGGCAGTTGGTGCAGAATACCGAACCGAAGTTTCATGCCTTCTCTTTGCTTTTTGATATCGCTAGGGGAATTTGGACAATGTCAGGTGGCCACTTGCATTGAAGACTCTCCGCGACTATTCATAAAACATTTGCAATGTCATGTTATCATACTTTGATGACAGATCGGTTTGTCTCGCATGGAGGACCGATGAAATCTTGGAAAGGGCAGCTCAAGATTGTCCCTAAGGTTCTGTTCTAGGTCTACCTTCTGGGAATTTTCTGTGCGACAAAATCACACGAAACAATTTAAATCAGCTTTACGGTACACTTCAATGAGTGTATGCTCATGCAATATCACTGCGAATTAAAAAATCTAAAACCGGGACCCTATTTAAAAAATTCCATAGACTAACTCTAAAAGTGAATGCGGTATCAGCTATAAAATCCTCCACACGATATACCGAGGCGTTTTCGAGCACATCATAAAATACGCGGCGTCCGGTTGGGCCGACCAAGTAATCGCGTATAATATATGGTAATTATATTCGGCCCTATGAAAAGCGTTGATCACCGTCAACTGAGTAATGAAATATGTTTCTGTATAGTGTTACTATGAAATCCTATTAGTTAAATAAATAATTTCTCTGATTTTTGTTTAAAAATATTTGGTTAACAAATAATTACACATTTTTACGTAATTTCGGCTAAGTTTGCACCTATTTTTATTCGTGCAACTCACTTTATTTAATCATAAGATAAAAATATATCGGTTATAAATTAAAAATGTTTGCTTCAATTTTATTAATTAAATAAAATGAGTACAAAATAATTTTTCTAGATAATTTTTTATTTTATTTTGAATAAAAGATGTTTAAGAAAAAATCTTTGTAAAAAATGTTTCAGACTTCTTGTAGATGTATTAGTACATATTGCATATGATCGTAATAAGAATAAATTTAAATAACTTAATTATATTTGTCCTATTTTTACATTAGAACGAGAGTTTTATATTTATTTTGCATGGTACTTCAAAATTGTACTGTGTCTATATATAATAATCAGTGTATAAATTATTGAGCTTTTTATACATGATTATAAAGTGTAAACTTTTTCTAGAATAATTCACACATGACTCAACCAAAATAATGATCTTTTGATTGTTAAACAAAACTTGAAATCAGACAATTAAAAAAAGTGCTGCAAAGTTGCCCCATTTCCTAGTATTTTAAATTAAAAATAAATATCTTTTATTGTTTAATAAATAATTATGTTAATTCTTTATCAGTGTTTGTTTTTGAATGTGTATTTTTTTTTATTAATTCCTCTTTAATATAAATTCATTCATGCGACTAATTTGTTTTTAATTATTTTTAAACTTTGTGTACAATATTTTTAACCA
>JABFPM010001728.1:0-18933 GCA_022817325.1 Idris sp. 1 HC-2018
GTTGACTAGTGAATCCCAATAGATTCAATAATGATTTAATTTTGAATTCTTTTTGACTTCATTTTTAATTCATACCGAAACTTATGGTTGCCTGGGATTACATTTTATTGTTGAACGACGACAGTATTGTTTTGTGTTAGTTTTTAAAAAATGACGGGTAAGTACTTTTTCACATTTGTATTAAAAAAATGTAACATTTACATACATTTAAATTCAGTAATATAAACAAATAATTAATTTCATGTAATTTTTGCTTTTATTATAGGAAAAAAGAAAGCAAAAAAGTGTGAACAAACAACAAAGGTTAGTTTTTCATTTATGAATCATTTATGATTGGTGTTGATGCCCCGTTTTCAAATGCGGGGACAAATATTTCAGTCTCATCGGTATTAACAGGTAACTAAAATTTACAAAATCATTTAAATATCGAAAGAAATAATAAAATATCTGTAAAAAAATCTGTATTTGAAAAAGAACACTAGCATAAAAAAATTAAATTAAAAAATTGTTTAAAAATTTAAATATAAAATAAAATTTATTTAATCACATTAGAATATAACAATAATTTCAATTTTTCTTCTTACGACTTACTACATTTGACCTTAATTCTTCATTTAAATTATTATGCCTTCTCTGTGTTTTTGCTGGAATATTTGCCTTTGAGTCAGGTTCAAAATATTTTTTATATGACCGAGGCATTTCCTCTAATCTAAAATAAGTATTGTAAATTTTATTTTTGTTAAGTTTTATAATATCTGAATTAAATATAATGGCTGCTTTATTACACGTAGTACGGAAAATACGACGGAGTCAAATACGAATGCAAATACTTTCTAGTGATACCATATTCTTGTTAGGGTTTTGACAAAATCAGTTATTTGTCACGTTCTTTAATTTTTGAGCCGCTTATGAAAGTCAAATAAACATTCGCAGCACAGATTTCTACCTAAATGCATAATTGGTAGAGTAATCGTGATTTAAATTTAAACATTTTTTATTCCTAAGTATAATTATAAATTATATTTTATAGTTTTTACTGTAAGCTTAATTGCTCTTTTTATTTATTTAATAAATAATCTCTTTTTTTAAATTTTTGTAAAATATAAATTTATCAGATTGAATGCTCCTATCAATAATGCCTCAACTCAAAATCACAGTTCTATAACGCCCTAACTCAAAATTATATTCTATAACACCCCAACTCAGATTCTAGTTCAATAACGCTCCAACTAAAAAATAACTAGTACACGGCAAAAAG
Organism: Idris sp. 1 HC-2018; assembly: GCA_022817325.1. Taxonomy (NCBI): domain Eukaryota; kingdom Metazoa; phylum Arthropoda; class Insecta; order Hymenoptera; family Scelionidae; genus Idris; species Idris sp. 1 HC-2018. The sequence goes on from JABFPM010001728.1 coordinate 1,259, forward strand.
AAAACACGACTGAGTCGCGTGCAGAGCCGCACTCAACGTTGCCAACAAAATTTTTTTCTATTTGATGTGAGTGAAGCATGTGCGCACACGACTCAGTCGCGTCACAATGCCATCTACTCGCGCGAATGACAACGTTCGATTCGACGCGCATGATCATTGCGCCAAACGCGACTGAGTACGATCAGTGCAATACTCAGTCGCGTCACTGACGCCGATATTTGAAATTAAGGGACTTCACAATTACGAAATCATTTTTAAATGTTTTTTCAATAACAAAATAATTTTTTTTTTAGATAATATCATTTATTTTGTACAAGAAATATTATTAACTATATTTAAATACTTATAATTAATAATAATAATAAATAATAATGAAAAAAAAGTTACACGTTACACCTTATAACTGCAAGCAGTTAATGTCACGGGGGAGGGGGGGGGAGAAGTATGAATCCAGAGCGGGAGCAATAGGTAAAATAAAATTTCCCTAAAAAATAAATAAATAAATAAAAATAAAATAAAATATAACAATTATATCCAACGCTTTGGAATATATAAATTTCCGCTAGAATTTTTGATAATTCTAGAAAAGAAACAGCTTTTTAATTCCTCTAAATTTATTGTTATCCATGTTTTGGAATAAAAAGCTTCGTTGCAAACCTTAAAAGACTGAAAATGTTCATCGTAATGAGTATAAGCGGTAATATCTTTAGTGACAATACAGAGTTGGTTTTCAGAATTTTCTAAAATCAAATGTACTGGAAGAAATGAATAATATGTTTGAGTAGGTATTACCAAAACACTATTATTATTAATTTTTTTAGATTTGTATGTAATTTCATCCAATACAAAAATTGAATCTGATACTTGTTTTGAAAGTATTTCAGAAAACTCACTGATTTGAGGTAGATCATAGATATACGTTAAGCATTTAGATTTTGTCAAGTAACAGTTTTCTTTTACAACTGTTCTAGTGCGCAGCTTATGAGACAATCGAAGTTGGGTTTTGATGGCTAATGTTTTGCAAATATTGTTGCGTGAAATTGCTATGTGAGAAGCGGTTTTATACTCTTTATTCTTGCTTTCGCTTCTCATTGTGGATAAATTTCTCAGTGGACCTTTTTCTCTCATAACTTTTGCGTAGTGGACAAGGTTGTGATGTTTCGGTTTTAATGAACCAGGAAACAATTCACATCTTAAAGTCAAGTAACTTTCAACTAGAGAACTCAGATAGTCAGGAATATCTTCATGATAAAAAGGAGCAGTAATTATATCAAGAATCTCTTTAAATGATATGACTAATTTCCAATGTTCATTCTCGAAAGGAATTTTGTCACCGATAATAACACCAATGTTTTTCAGCAGATTAAAAGCCTCACTCGCGGACATTTTTACGTGCGTTTTATCGACCTGAAACTTTGTAATGATACGAGGAGTATTACGATTTTCGTCAGACCCGTAATTGAAGTTTATAATACGTTGATTTAACTCTTTCAATGAAAAAAATTTATCTTTATTGATAAACTGGTGCAAAATCAAGCCAAAATCGTACCCCCATATTCCCTCAGCACTGTCATGCATTATGTCGACTGTAAATAAATCTACGACCGATGTATTTTTTAAATCGTGAAAAACTGACAAAGTTTTAATACCAGTACTACTTAATGAATCTTCAATGAGATGCTCGAGATAATTTTCATTTGTACGCATATCACAAGATGACTCATTATATACGCTACTTAAATTTTTATAATGTGTCAAACAAAATAAACACGGATGATCAGCTACAAAAGATGTAGCAAAGCCAAAAATTGAATGTAACGCCAGATTATCCCCAATAACTCCGACAAGTTTGAAATAAACTTGAACTGGACCGGTTTCTATATCAATTGAAATTCCCGAACTTTCTAAATATTGAAATTCAGAAATTGCTTTTTCAAAAAAGCTTCTCAACGGTACGCATTCTTGATCAGCAGCATTGAATAAAATCAACGGTAAGATATTTTCTACTTTAGAAAATTCATCAGGGGGTAGATATAACTGAGTTAAATAAACTCCTGTTATTTTTCCTAAATTACCACGATGTGAGCCTAGAGGGTTATTATTTTCGAAATCATCTAAGTATAAATTAAAAGGAAAAACTAATTTATTACCGTAATACTTTTTGATTTTGTCCCATGATTTTGTCTGCATATAATTAGATATCATTGTTTCATGTTCTAGCGTTTCAGTGTATGCCGTTATACGTTGTAAAGCACCCGGAATTTCGAGCAATTTCTTTAAAATACAACTAAGTGGAAAAAATTGGTAACTAACGGATTTGATCGAATCGTTCTCGCTTGTGTATTTTTCATAAAATTCATTTTTATTGATTTCAATTTTTTGCGGAGGGATGTAAGTTCCAGCGGACTCAAAATAAGCTATACTTTGAAACTCTGTTCTGAAATTTTTGAAGGGGTTTTGTAATGTTGAAAGCATTAATTTAAAGTTTTCCAAATTACTATTTGTCTCTCCTAAATATTTTAACCGGCTTAAAATTTGATCAAAAAGAATTGAAATGCTTGGCATTTGCAAATATGAATCGAAAATCTGTTGAATATCGGTTACATGTTTCCGCGACAAATCGTTATAGTTATATAACTCGCTCATTATATCTGCAGCTGCCTCATTTGAAGCTTTATAAAATTTAACGGGATCCATTGTTATTGAATAAAATTAAAAACTTTTTATATATTGAACAATTATATTAAAAAAAAAATTATCTTTATGTATTGAAAAAAACCTCCGGTTATTCCTTAAAAATAATCAAAATACTTAAATACTAAAATAATATTATATAATATTAAATAATCTTAAAATATTAAACACTCAATGAATTTAATCTACTGTAACGCCAAGTTCCTGCTCAAGAAAGTTCAATGCTTTTTGTGTAGGCATGAGCAATTTTTCATTTGGCAATTTCATGCCAAAGCAAATTTTTTGAAGTAATGTCCATAGAACTGAAGAAGCTTTAGAAAAATTTTTTTAAAGCTGGAGAAATATTTTTCCAAGTTTCTTCTATGCTTTTAACGTTGTCAGGATACTTTTTATTAAAATCCTTTACAATCTGTAATATAAAAAAACAGTTGAAAAAGTTTAAAACTTACATTTTAAATAACAAAAAGTCGATTTTTTTCATTTAATTACAAAAAATAATGCTAAAATATCTTAAATTTATTTTAATTTTTTAGAAAGATCATTAAAAAAGTATAATTATTTTTGTTATTTATTTACCAATTTTTATAAATATAAATACAAAATTTAATTAAAAAATAATATTGAATTTAAAATTTAATTTTAACTGACGATTTAAATCATACCAACATTGATTCTTGCATTTGAAAGATAAAATATTTAATATTTAACTGAAAATATATTTACAAGTGTTGATCCTATTGACGTGGCGAGACAAGGAAAGTTTTGAAATTGCCAAAATGGATTATTTTCTTTGACTTTTTCTCGTCTGATAAGAAACGTTTGCTCCCAGATCTGATCAAGCTTGGATTCATCGACTTTTCCCCTCAAAGTTTTGAGCAATAATGAGGAATTATTTAAAAAATTCAAAAGATTTTCATATATATATTTAATTTGCACATAATAAATTTAAAATGATATACCTCTATTACTATCGTCGTTTTCTTCTACTGCAACAGTGTGACAACGAACGAATCCTTCTTTTATCAATTGTGTTCGCCTATAATTTATATGGCTTGGAATTTTACCAGAAGCTGTAATTCGCTTTTCTTCATCGACTTTGCCAGGAATATACAGAACGGTTTTTCTCACTTTGAATAATCTGTTTGCTTCATCAACGAGCCTCTTGATAACATCGTAGTCAAAACTGCACAAATTCATGGATAAAAAGTAGTTAGAATAATTAACATTTAATTTTAAATGAACACAAATACAAAACAGCAATCAAACCGACAATATCATTTAGAAAAAATTATATATAAAAAAATATCTTACGTCAATCGATTAAGAGGGTTGTCAATAGAGACGTCTTTTTCTTGAAAAATTATATTAAGCTCTCTGGCAATCAACAAATGCACTAGATCCGAAATCATAATATCAGTAATATAGCCATGCTTTGCATAAAATAGTTTCAATTTTATACCATTGAAATGACTGTCTAAAAAGGTTTCCATATCTTGGCGATAATCATTAAAATTATTACATGCATGATTATTTGCTAAGCTTTCACCCATAGCTACAAAAACGATGAAAAATTTTTACCAATTAGTTAAAAACAAGAAAAAAAACTGAGAATATAAAGGCGAAAGAGTAATATAAAATCAAGCAGATAAAAATAATACAAAAATGTAATTACACTTACCTGAATGTGTGCAAGCACTAAAGATTTGAGACACAATTTTCAAATATAGGTTAGGGTGCAAGGCGCGAATCAGTACTGTCGTGATCGTACTCAGTCGCGTTTGGCGCAATGATCATGCGCGTCGAATCGAACGTTGTCATTCGCGCGAGTAGATGGCATTGTGACGCGACTGAGTCGTGTGCGCACATGCTTCACTCACATCAAATAGAAAAAAATTTTGTTGGCAACGTTGAGTGCGGCTCTGCCCGCGACTCAGTCGTGTTTTCTTTTTGCCGTGTATAAAATTTACCTATGCCAGACAAAAAATTATTCCTAAGAAGAATTTTATTATAATGTTAAAGAAAAATTGAATGTATAAATATATTAACTTTGAATATAGTATATTCAATATACATATAATATAATAAGTTATGTAAAAATATATTTTTTTTAAGAATCGTGAATTTTCTTTGAAAATCATAAGGTATATCAACATTTTTTCATTAAAAAATTAATTTCTTACTGAAATGGCAATCAAAAAAGGTTCTCACAATACTTTTATGAGAATTAGGCTCCATTTAAATGGATTGGCACTGTATGTTGTTCTTAAATAATAATATCATTATATCATTTAATTATTTTAAAATAAATATAGCAAATCCTTCATAATAGGAGAACACCTTCAAGAGCACGTACCCTGATAGACTACTTAAATTGAATTTACGACCACGACATAGGCATTTACTTCGAATCGACATCGATGAAATATTTCGAAATCATCGAATCAATGTCGAATCAACATGTGAATGTCCCTCGATCTTTTGTCGATTCAATGAACGTCTACATTGATTCGACGATCTCGCAATATTGCATCAATGTCCATTCGATGTAAATACCTATGTCGAATCATTGTCGATTCAATATAAGTAGTATTGCAGTTTCCTAATTAATTTAATTAATACTACAAAGTATTAATCCATATTAAGGGTATGATTAAAGTCTGAAGTCACGGAGTTCATGTCTTTTTAAGGATAAAGGATAGAGGACAGCAATATATTTTTTTAAAGAATGAATTAAAGAACGTTTTTAAAGTTAACTGAGGATAGTTGTAAGGGTAAATTTTTGGGAATGAAAATTTTTTTTAGAGGTTGCATATTTGTTCACCTCTAACAATTTACTAATTATTTATTAATTTTAAAAACTTATTAAATACAAAGACTATATTTTTAGAGATGTTTTCTATATATTTCATTTCAGATGTGTGATGCATGGCTTCCTGTTTAGAATTTAAGTAGTTCATGGTTCTCTTTCAGTTTATACATTTTGTAAGAATTGTATACTTTTCTGAATAAATCATAAAAAAAAGTTAAATGATTTTTCTCTGTAATCTATCGATATGGTGTTGCCATGCTAGATGAATGGTAACAAGAACTTCTCACTTTTTCGTTAGATTTTTTTCAGTAAAGATCTTTCTTGTGCTAGTCGAGTCAAATAGATATATATTTTATTTTAGTTTAAAGTTAATTAATTTAGTATTTATTTAACTCCATAATTCCAATAACAACAATAAAAAGTGTATGCTTTGTTACTCGTACGTAAAATTTTTTTTGTTAGAAAAGTTATCAAAACATTTCATCACTTAGAAAATATTTTGTAGTTCTATTCAAATGACTTTTTTTAATTTTTAAATGAAATTATATAGCAAGGAAATATATTATCAAAATCGAACATTTTAAAATTTCCAAAGAAACATCAAGATAAGATTAATTTGAATATTTAACATTAGTTATTAATAGGCAATTGAATTTTTATTGTCTGTTCTAACTAATACATGTTAATGACGTTTCGATTGAAAAATTGTCAACTCTTTTCAAAACTGTTGAAAGAGAAATATATATCGACAGTGGAAGCAATTGTGAAATAAAAATTTCCCTACAAATTAAATTTCTTAAAACTCATGAACATAAATGTTTTTTCAAACAAAATTTTTCCATATAAAAGCTATCAAATAAACATAAATTCAAAGAGAAAAAATAAACAACAACAAATTATATTACTGGTTTATTTAATTTTGTAAATTTTAATTTTATTCCACCTAAAAGTAAAGGTATTCGTGCTGCTGGGTCTCGAACATATGGAATTCTAGTTTTTCCACAAATATCCACTTGATAATTCTCTATTATTTTTGACAAACCAGTTTTCACTTGATAAACAGCAAAACGCTCACCTGTTCAAAAAAATATAGAACAAAATTATTTTTTCTGCGATACGTATCAAATAAAATTTGTTACCAACAACTGAGCTTACTTTTTGCTTCGGAAATAACTTTGTGCAACTTTATATTCAAGTATTTCATTTCATTGTAATTTCTTTATTGTAATTATTGATGGACCGAAAAACAATTAATTTTATGTCAATCAATTGAACAAATCATTTTTTTATATTTACAAGAACAAAATTCAATGTGTTATCAATTCCTAATGATTTTTACATTCCACAAATATCATATAAAAATATTTTTATTAAAATAAAAACTTTCATTGCCTACGTTTCTCAAATAAAAATATCATTTCATGTTTGTGTTATGTGCAACTACTAATTTTTGAGGAAAAATGTATAGTCAACAAAGTCTTTCTCAAATCACTGGGAATTAATGCCAAATTGAATGTTGTTCTTGTAAATATAAAAAAAAGATTTGTACAATTAATTATTTTGTAAGTTATTTGTTTTTTGTCCATCACTAATTGTAATATAAAATTTGTAATCTACTCAATAGATTTACTAATAACACACTTATTTAAAATGAATAAAGTAAAATGTGAAATAATACACGGAGAAAAATGTGATACAAGAAAATACTGTTTTTGTGCTAAAAAATTCATAACATGTGATTGTGGATTCAATGCATACGGTTATGATATTACTTTTTTACAACGTAAAAAAAGCAATATAGAAAAGCAAATACCTTGAACCTGATGCCACGGACGATATCTACATTGAGAAACAGTTTAATCTGAAGTCTGGTTGTTTCGTGTCACCCACATGTGAAACTAAGGTTATAATAACCTGAGGTCAGGTTAGAATTAAATTAAAACTAGATCTTATGTTATTATAACCGATTAAAACAGAGTTTCACAAATTAAAAGTGCGACACAACAAAACTCAGATAAAACGGTTTCTCTGTATGTATGAATACCAAAATCAATTGCATTTACAAAGCTTGTTCACATAACTTTGGTGTATAGAATTTCTTAAAACAGAATATCGTAATAAGTGCAAGCAATGTGTAAATAAGTACTATTATTACACTCGAATTTGACTTTACTTGCATAATTGGGACCGGAAACACGATTTTTCTTGCTTAGTCAATAACGTCCTCAGTCAATCTTGTGTTAACTTCAAGTTTAGTTTTACACAGAATTGTTTATGAATGCAAGATGAATACATTTTCAAATTAAAAGATTTTTGTATCAAATTACAGTTTCAGGATTAAAAAAAAATTAAACAATTAAGTTAAATTATATGAATGTAAGATGTTTTTTGACAAAATCAAATTTCTAACCTATACATTTTATTTTTATTTTTGGTTAAAAATTTTTTTATCAAGCAGTTATATTATATCAATACTGCATTATAGTTAACTGGTTAACGTTTATGTTTAAAGTATGTGTATTTTTATTAATTAATTTTTGAAATTGTTTTTTTTTTACAATTTAAAATATAAATTTAAATTTGACGTCACTAAAATTCAACTGCCGGTTTAGCAAGAAAAAGCGGAGGAACAAAACAAGAAAACTGAAAGCTAGAAAAGCCGATGTTGAGTGTATGTAAAAAAATTCTAACATTGATCCTGCTTTTTTTAAAATGATCAAATTGATTGCCAATATATGCATTCAGAACGTAAATACTGATTGCAACTTTTTGTAGCATATTTTTCTCCATGTACATTTTTTTACAAAGTAAACCTAAGTGATAGTGCATCCCTAATAACACATTTTAAAAATGTGATCAAAATGAAGTATTTCAAAAAGTGTCTCACTTTTGGGTGTCTCACTACATAAAGTGTCTCAATCAGAATATCTCACCTTGATACACTTTAGTGTCTCATTTTTCAGGAGACGACTGATTGAGACATCTTTCGTGTCTCAAGTTGAGTCACTTTTGAAGAATTGAAACACTAAAATATCTCATGATAAATCTAAACAAAAATTCTTTTTTGTATAATATATAATTGATATGTTCTGTATTAAATATATACATATATTTTTCGGGAAAAAAATTTTATTCAATAAAGTTACTTAAAAAATTTTAGGAATTATTTATACATTTTATAGTTCTTATTCTTTATAAATAGCTTTTTTAAAAAATAAGACAAACGATAAAAAATAATATGAAATGTTTTTATTTTATCGTTTGTAATTTTTTGTCGGTGTACAAGCACAACAATTTAATATATTTATTGATATTTTACATACCAGGTTAACTTGAAAATAATCGTTCAGTTTAAATTTCAATTTTATTTTTCTGGTCAGTTAATTTGCACAAATTCTAATTACAAAATTAAATTTTTCCTTACTCAAAAATAAAATAAGATGGTATAAAATAAGATATGGATAGCCCGAAGGGCTACCAACCTAAAACTAGTTTTTTCTTCGTTAAGTAATATACTAATTTCACAAAACAGCATTAAAATGATTATTAAAGCATCAACAATTGTTGTAAACGAACAATTTAAGCATGAAAAATTATCCACCTTTTATCACCACGTATACAAAAGAAATGTCTTGTGTTAGGTTGTTTATGTTTTAGCTTTCGAGGTTACAATAACTTTCTTAAGTGAGACACTTGAATTGAGACACCAAACGTCTCAGTTTGGAACACCAAAAGTGTCTTAACGAAAATGTTTCAAAATAAGACACCGAAGTTTGCAGTGATATGATCAAACTTTGATCAAACATTCAAAATGTGTTATTAGGGATAGATGGAAATTAAAGTTACCGATGCAATTTCGTGGTCCATCGCCAAAAGGCAAATAAGTCATCGGATGTCGAGCTTTTTTGGCTTCCTCCGTGAATCTTTGTGGATCAAACACATCAGGATTTGGATAAATGTTTGGATCAAGATGAATAGAGGAAACTGGAATCCAAACTTTTTGTTCGGCTGGAATCGTTACTTTTGTTCCCGCAAATGTATAAGGTTCAGAAGATTCTCTTACCAAATTCGTAGTCACTGAATATTTTCGTAGAGTTTCTGTAATAAAGTAATAGTAATTTTTTATTAAATTTGAATAAAAAGAACAAGAAGAAAACAAAAAAAAATTTTGTTTGATTGAAGAAAAATGTTGTATATTTTTGGTTTGATATTTGAAAGTTTTTTTACAAGAATTGTTTTATTCATATTTTTCATATGACTGGTGTTTAACAGAATCAGCTGATAACATCAGATGACCATTGGTGATAGTTGACTCTTAAATGAGGTTGAACTTTTGATTTAGAACTTGCTTTGGTTAAATTTTATTTGGTTACATAATAGAAGTCTTGCTAGTTTGTGAAAAAAAAATTAGGCTAATTTGAGATGCGGGGTCTTAAAATTAGGAGTTCAAGTTCAATCGTAATAAAAGCTTGATACTGTTTATTGTCTCTGAGATATCCTACTTTTAAAGAATCAAGTAAAGTCATGTATTTTATATCTATTTAACTTATACTTATGAACAAACTTAATTTAGAATGCTAATGTGTATGTTATTTATTTCAATAAATTTATACAAACATTTATGTCTGCGTACACAAACACTTTAGGGGTGCGCCAATAACGTCTGGGGGCCAGGTAATTTCGATATCTGTTCAGAATCTTCAAATAGGATGTATACTCACGTACCACATTTAACCCATTTCCGGCCAAACCATTAAAGACATTTTTTTTTAAATGTTTGTATAGTAGTATTTATTACATTAAATTATAGAAGAAAATTCAAAAAAATCGTTGTTTTGCAATAATTTGTTTATTTATGAATAAAATTATTGATCTGTTAATAATATGTCAAAATGACTATAATCGTCATCATTTTGCATAATTAAAATTAATATTTTTCATTTTTTTGGCAAATAAAACGTGCAAAAACAATAATTCGGAATGATGCGTTTTCACACCTTCGACGAAAAAAGTTATAATTACTGCCTTTTAAGCTGTCGCTAAGTTGCCAAGTGGTATATTTTTTAATAATTTCGTAAAATAACGTTATCAAAGTTTGTACTTCTTATTACCTTGGAAAACTTGATGCATGAATTTCATATTTTTGATACTATTGTATTTTAGAATTCCTTTTTCCTTTTTCAACTCTGTCATTATTTCATCCCGGAGCTTATCTTGAATATCATGATGTTGAGCCAATTCATAAAGCATGTGACTTATTGTCGTAGATGATGTTTCAAAACCGGCAACAAAAAATACAAATGCTTGAGACGCTAGCAAACTATCCGTCATTTCTAAAATAAAAAACACGATTTAGAAAATCATCAAAATTATTGACAAATTTATTTTGTTATCTATAGATAGCTACAACTACTCACCAATACCTCCCTCGACAACTTTACTCGGATCGCTCTTTAATTCCCGTAAAATATCAACAAAATCGTGTCTCACAATGTTTTTTTTGTCCCTGTAGTCCATATTTTGCTTGATGGTATTCATGAAAAAATTATTATTTTTTCTGTCTTGCAATGCAAATGCCAAAAGTTGGTAAATTTTCGGAAAGGTGTCCCTCAAGCGAAATCTTAAAATCTGATACCAGGTGGCCTTAAACATATTTCTTCCCATTCTACGAAATTCACTTTCTTCGTCAGCTAAAGCATTCATTTCCAAGCCAAAAACACAATTTCCAATCACGTCTGTCATAAATTTTGCAGTCAATTCACGAACTTCAACTACTTCGTTCCGGTCCACCAAAGAGTCCAGGTAAACGTGCAATTTGTCACAACATTCTTGGATAAGGTAAAACATGTCTTTTAGTTTCCCAGAAGTGAAGACAGGAGACAATTTGATTCTCAATGGTCGCCATCTTTTTGATTCTAAGGCGAATAGATGCTGGGAAAGAGGTTCCATTTTTTCATTTACTGGCCGGCCGCGACTCATAAAACTAGAAAAGTCTTTGATGAGGACATCTTTAATCAAATCAAGATCTTTGATCAATAATATTGGTGTTCTTGCTGTATAAATTCCAATTAACTTTTCGTTTGGATAAGCGTCATAAATTTCTTTTGAAACATCTGTTATATGTTTTCGAACCAACATTACATCTTTTAGGTTACCGAATAAAGGATGTGGTTTTGGTCCTTTGATATTTAGTTTTTTCCAATAATTATATGGTGATTGTAACATGTAGTAAATTAAGTATCCGATGCACAAGATACCAAAAATTAATTCTATTGCTCCCATAGTAAATTCTGCTGTTAACTTTAAAAAACGCTGGCATTAGACTGAATACAAATTGAGATAAATTAGAAAAGATTAATCAAAAAATAGGACGCAAAATCTTGATTTTGCTTTATCATCCAAGATATGCCGACAAATGAATTTCATTGTCTTGTTATATAATTTTTATTATAAAATCGATAATGGTGATTGTACAAAGAAAGTAATAAAATAATTATAATTAACGTTAAGATGATAACTGTTTTGTATGTATATTGCTTCGATCAAATTTTATTTATTTATTCATTAGTGAAAAGCCATAATTTTTCATATAATTTTATTTAATCATTTAATAAATACTTACAATATTTTGTTTGAAAACACTTTAAATTTAACTTCTGATTTTGTACTTATTGTTCACTTATTACTTGTTTTAATCGCACTATGCAGTCACTCCAAAATAAGTAACTGCCATAATCCATTTTACAATGTTTGAAAAACATATATCATGATGATATGCCGAAATGTATTAAAAATTAACTTTACATTTGCTCATAAGTTTTACAAATGATTTTGTCAAACTTCAGATAAAAAATGTATTTATAAAATCATTAAAGACATATTTTATTCTGATTATTTAAAATAATTAAAGTAAATATGGGAATTTTACCATTCACTATTATAAAGCCATAACAAATCCTAACATATTACAACAATTTAAACTACAAAATTAACTATTTATTATTATAAAACTTATTATTTATTTATTGCGAATTATATCCAACGGGCTAAGCCCAATTACAGGATTATAAAGAAATATATAAAAATCATTGGTGGAGAGTGCTGTAGTAAACGAAAATTCTGTTACAGATTGTTGACAGTGAATCAGCGAAAATATTAATATCAGCATTAGCTCGCAAAAACTTATTAGTTAAATCAATAATTTTGTACATTTTTGATTTATATAAATACGGAATATTACGAACTGGATATGCAAATGGGTTAAAGTTGTATGCAAGAAACTGTAGGACTGAGAACGAAAATTGTTCTCGAAGTATTGGTGAATCTATTATGCCGCGAATTATTTTCAATAAACAAACGATTTGTTGAAGATTTCGCCTTTCTCGCAGACTATTTAAGTTAAATTTTGCGTATAAAATTTTATTCTCAATTCCTCTACGAGGGTATGAACCAGTCCTTATAAAATCCAAATATTTGGCAAATATACGTTGATAATTTTCTATCGCTTTAGTTAATTGAATAGTATCATGGGCCCAGATAATATTGGCATATTCTAGTTTAGAACGAACAATAGATATAAATAAGAATGTCAGCATTATGTGTCAGAATGATCAAATGTCAGAATACCCATCTGTCAGAAAAAGTCAACTTCAAATTGATCCGCCAAATTGGTTATAGAAGTCAGCAAATACAAACTCAATAGAAGGCACTAGTTTTTAATTTGAAAAGAGTAATTTTAAGAATGACAGCTGTAAAATAAAAAACACATTTGTTGTTAGCTGATAATGTTATTATTTATTTGATGAAATTGTTATTAATTAAGGAAACAAAAACTTAAATACGATAAATCTATTAACATTAGACGAATTATTGGAGTTGTTGAATAATTATAACTGTCAAAATTAGCTATTGCGATGCACCTAATAATGCAAAAAAGCTACATTAACTCGTTTATGAATAGAATATACTAAGCGTGATTAAAATAACACAAATAAATTTATCTTAAATACATATTTTATTATAAATTATTGCATGCATTGACTCTAATAAAATGATGACTCACACATAGTGATTATATTTTTATCAGCAAATAATTTTAATTTGTATTAGGGATGATTCCATTTTAAAACATTAAATTTTTTTATGCAAAATTCCCGAGATTTCTGAATATGGTTGTAACTTTTCCTATAGTTTTCTGAGCTCAAAACAACCACAAAACTCCATTAATTAGACTAATTAGGCACAAAATTTGTTCTAAAAAAACAATTTTTTGCCTTTTTAGACAATTTTTAGCAATTATAAAATTCAAAATTTATCTTTTATGTATAAATTCAGTTTAATTTATATTTTTATCGTTTCAGATTCTGAAAAATACATTGTAAAGCAAAAAAAATTTTGAACCACCATTTAATTCTACATAAAACGACCCCCTTCTCGGAAAAGCTCGAAAAATCTTTTTTTCAATTTTCTAAATACATATATATACATTTTTTTTATCACTTTATTTTAATGTAAATTAAAAGATCCTAAAAGATTTCAGAGGTTTTTGTATACCCAGCAAAGTTAGAATGGTTTTATTTACAAAAAAATATGTTAAAAATGACAAAAATTGGATTTTTCTTTATTTTTATCAATTAATATGTTTTTAACTATATTCAATGATTTTTTTGTGTTTTTTTATTGAAAAATAAAATTATGTTGTATTTTTAATGTTTATTTATCTTTTAATTGTAATTTTTAAAAAATATTCTTTGAATATGATGAAAATAAAAAAAAACCATGTTTTGTCATTTTTAACATTTTTTTTTGTGTAAATAAAACCATTCTAACTTTGCTGGGTATACAAAAACCTCTACAATCTTTTAAGATCTTTTAATTTACATTAAAATAAAGTGATAAAAAAATATATATGTATTTAGAAAATTGAAAAAAAAATATTTCGAGCTTTTCCGAGAAGAGGGTCGTTTTATGGAGAATTAAATGATGGTTCAAAATTTTTTTTTCGAAACGATAAACATATAGATTAAACTGAATTTATACGTAAAAAATAAATTTTGAATTTTATAATCGCTAAAAATTGACTGAAAAGGCAAAAAACTGTTTTATTTTAGAATAAATTGTGTGCCTAATTAGAATAATTAATGGAGTATTATGGTTGTTTTGAGCTCAGAAAACTGTAGGAAAAGTTACAACCATATTCAGAAATTTCGAGTTTTTGACTGAGTTATTTAAAATGGAATCACCCATAAGGTAAATAACCGATTCAACAAATAAAATATTTATATTTTATGATGTCTTTATTTTGATTATCGACGCTTCAATTTTTTGTGAAAATCGACCTCACGGTTGTTTTATATTCAAATTGTACATAGTCCGTTGATAAATATTTCTATTTATTTGTACAAAAACACAATAAAATAAAAATAAAATAAAATTGTTCATAAACCCACTATTTGATTGGCTTATTCAATTTTGTAAATTTTAAAATTATTCCATCTAATGGTGATGGTATTTGTGCCGCTGGATTCCTTACATACGGAATTCTAGTTTTTTCGCAGACGTCCACTTGATAATTCTCTAATATTTTTGCCAAACCTGTTTTCACTTGATAAACAGCAAAACGTTCACCTATTTAGAAATATTATAAAACACAATGAATTTTGTTGCAATAAGTACCAGATTGTCTCATAAATAGATATAAACGAAAATTTGTATTGTATAGTAGCCGATCTCATAAATCAGAAATCAAACTGAGATTAACCGATGTACCTAACTTGCGGTCAATTGATGTTCATGTGTGAGATCGGCTGCAATACGAAAATGTCTTTCTTGTAAGCATATTTACCAATGCAATTCCGCGGCCCATCACCAAAAGGCAGAAAAGACATTGGATGTCGAGCTTTTATTGCTTCCTCCGTGAATCTTTGTGGATCAAAAACATCAGGATTCGGATAAATATTTGGATCAAGATGAATGGAGTAAACTGGAATCCAGACTTTCTGTTTCACTGGAATCGTTATTTTTGTTCCCGCAAATGTATACGGTACAGAAGTTTCTCTCATTATATTGGTAGCCACTGAATATTTTCGGAGAGTTTCTGTAATAATGACATAGTTCATTTTTAATTTAATTTTTATAATTATTAATATATATATTTTATTTAATAAATGAATTGAAAAATCCGGCTTCGTTCGGATATATGAATGCTTTCACAGGATACGGTAATTACATTGCATGACATAATGAGTTATTAAAGAAAAACATAAGTTACTGTATGACAAACGTTATTAATTTCAGAAAGCAGAAATATAAAATAATTGTTTGTGAGAGTTACATTTCAAAACGATTTTGTGTAACAAAAATTTAATCGTTTGAGACCAAATCCTAAATGACCGCGAAAAAAATCAGAAATATTCTAGCATGAAGTTGATCCCAGAATTATTTCAAAGCAATCCGAATTGATTCCAAAAAGACCAAAGAATGACCACTGTGAACTCTGAATCCAGAAGTACTCAAAAATATTATATGCAAAAGCATTCTAAAAAATCTTGTTTAATTCATATTTTGATTGCTTCAATCGTTTTGACGTGATACTCACACAAACAAACAAGCATTTATTGCCTTTTATATCTTAGTAATAATAGTGGTAATAAATAAAATATTTTTTTATAATTGCATATTTTTATACCTAGAAAAACTTGATGCATAAGTTTCATATTTTTGATACTTTCGTATTTTAATTTTCCATTTTCGTTTTTCACTTCTGTCATTATTTCATTTCGGAGCTTATCTTGGATATCATGATGCTGAGCCAATTCATAGAGCATATGACTTATTGTCGTAGATGATGTTTCAAAACCGGCAACAAAAAATACAAATGCTTGAGACGCTAGCAAACTATCCGTCATTTCTGAAATAAATATATAGATTCGATCATCCTTACAATAAAATATCACATTGCAAAATTTGTTTGAAAATGGCCAGGATTCAAAAGCCAGAGCGAAAGTTTCGATAGGGGTTAAAATCTTCTTCTGTTGCTACTTTCGGTGGCGAAAAGCAGGATTTTCGATACAGGTATAGGAAAAAAATTAACTAATCTATATAAGACTTGTTATTGTACAGCAGACTTCGTTACATAAAAAAAAATTTTGTTTAATAAAATTTCATTATAATGACTAATGTGGATAAAAATCTTTTCTAAATTTTATTTCAAATTTTACATTGGTCGTAAAATATTAATCAACTGTTTTCGTGGAGAATGAATATATAAAATGTATTATAGTGCAAAATCTATTTACAATATGAAACCAAAATATTTTAATCGACAGCTTGAAACCTGATCGTTTTAACGAAAAATTCGAACCTGCACTCAGAAAATCAAATATTTATAGCTTTACGAATATTAAATAGGGGAATACTGAAAATCGTACTTAAATTTTACAACTTGTTCTTGAGTTTAATAAACATTTCAACTTCATTGATTTTGTTGTAATTGATATTCTTCATACTTAATTTTATGAATTTTAAATCCTTAGTAAAATATCTCATATAGTTACATCTTAGAAAAAATTTTAAAATTCAAATCAAGCATTAAACACGTTTGGTCAAATTCTTGTATCAGCAAAATGGAATATTTTTTTAACTAAGGAACATAAAACCTGATTTGATTTAATGATAAACTACAACCTAATATTTTCTATGAATGCATGGAAATCTGAAGTTCCTTTGAGTTTGTTTGAGACATGACTTTCTTAAAAAGTAAATGGAAACTCTAAGGCCAGTTTCACAATAACGTTTGAGCATCAATATATATCAATACATCTAAGAAATTGATGATTCTATATCTTTTATTTGTATACAATTAACTGAAAAAAATAATGTGTTATTGAATTTTACATGCAAAAACATGTTGAAAATAAAAACCAATAATATAAAACATTTATATTGCAAATTATTGAGTGTAAAGGACAACATCGATACGTTACTGTGAATAATCTAGCCTAATGTTTTAAACTCAATTTTGAATCCTGAGTGTTTTCAAAACAATATTTAGAACATAATGTTTTTTGTGACTAAAATACGATGGAAAAATAATTTAATATTCACGGATAAAAATGTGAGGTGATTTTCGCTAATGAATATTAGTTGCATTTTACAAAACCCGTCGCGCTTT
>JABFPM010001729.1:0-18932 GCA_022817325.1 Idris sp. 1 HC-2018
AAGTCTTCTTTTTTTCTATTTAAAATATATGCATTTCGATTTATCGTTCATTGTTCTCCTGAATTCATTACGTACAATTTTTTTGTTTATAAAACACAATTTTACCTTGTTGGTCTACAAGTAAAAAAGAAGTAATTTAGACAAATTAAGAGATTAAAAGTAATCTAGAAAAATGTAAATAAAAAAGTAAGTTGGTAGGTAAGTTTGAAAGTAAAAAAATAATTTTGAAAAATTAAAATAAAAAGTAATCTTGAAACATTTAAATTAAAAGAGTAACTTAAACAAATTAACAATGAGAAAGTCATTTATACAAACTAAAAGTGATAAAGTAATTTGGAAAAATTAACAGTAAAAAAGTTTTTTAGAGAAGTTAACATTAAAAAAGTAGCAAAACTAATAAAACTATAAAAGTAATGTAAAAAACTAAAAATATTACAGTAGTTTGGGACAATTTAAAGAGTCTATTTATTTAATTAACAATTTAATAAATTTTGTGTATTAAACAAATTATTTCTTGAAGTATAAAGTGCGTTTTATTTATTAAAAAAACTAACAATAAATGATGTTCTGCGACTGAGAAAAAAATTCTTCAAAATAGGTACTTTTTTTCGACGTTCACACTGGACTACCCCCTTAAAAAAGTAGTTTACAAACTAACAAAATCATCAAAGTAATATAAAAAAACTACAATAATAAAGTAATTTGAAAACATTAATTAAAAGTAACTTTGAAAAATTGAAAGTAATAAATGAAGTAAATGAAAACAATTAATTTTTTATTTTTTTAATTATAGACGAGGACTGACACCACCGCACCGAGTGAAATCAATTTCAATGGCAACTTTTAGTCAGGACGAGATCAACTTCCTGAGGGAACACGGAAACGAGCATTGTCGGAGGATATGGCTGGGTCTGTTGAGCCCAGATAACCCGTTGAACGTTGATACCAACGACGAACAGAAAATGAAAGACATGATGAGTCAGAAGTACGAGCACAAAAGATACTACCTGGATCCGTCTTTGACTAATAACGATAATGCCAATCAGAACATCTCGAAAGTAATGCAACAGCAGCAGAATAATGCAACTGCCAGCAGTAATGGCAATTCCACGAAAGCCATACCGAGAGTACCAAATCCAGTCACTTCCGCCAGTGTTACGGTTCAGAACAAAGCAGCCAAGTCCGAAAACAGCCAGCCTGCATTCGTTCCAGATTTTGTCGCAGACTTCAGTAAAGTTCCCGATCCATTTGCCAGTCCGATCAAAAATTGCACGCCCATTCAACCGCAACCGTCTTTCGCTAATTTTGACAATAATCCTATCTTCAATAACACGAAAAGTAAATACGAAAATGAAGATCATAATGAATTTTTGTTTTCAGGAGCATGATAATTTTAAAAAGATTTAAACATATTTTTAAACAAAATTTAGAAATATTAAAAAAAAAGAGTACATTTTTCGAAATTTTTATTGAAACGTAATTTGTTGATACTTTTTTAAAAAAGAAAAATTGACCATTTTTATTTAGCAAAAAGCATAATTTTCTGATTTTATTAACTTTTTTGTATTAAAAAGACAGTTTATAATAATTAATCTTAGTTATTTTTAAATAACTAACACGAACGTAATTGAAAATTGATTTACTACTCAGTATATAAGTTTTTTTTTCAACTAATTTAACACTTTTAAGTTTAAGTTTGAACGCTTTAGTAATGCATACATTTTCAGTAATTAAATTCATTATTTTGCATAAATTGATTAATATTTTAAAGCACGATAATTTGGTTGAAAAAAAAAGTTTTTAATATCAAGAGTCAAGTATTTACAGCAAATGCTAATCGCAAATATGATTTGGTATTTAAAGTCCGTTACAATGTAGAAAAATAAAAAAGGCAATTTTTCACAGTTCATATAAGTTCTGATAGTTTACTAACGAACCATTGAATGTCTGTACAGGATATTGATTTTCTAGTTCAATACAAAAATTAATTACTTTTTATGTTCTGTTTTATAATTAAGTATGAAATATCAGTTGTTTTCAACAAATAATAATTTTTTGTTATTTTGTTTTTTTAAAGTAAATTATAATTTATTTTGACACTTAGAATATTAACTTTGAAATTTGAAGTGATTTTTCAAAACTTTTTTAATTCAACGCAAATTTAATTTGACACGGAAAACCTTTCGATTTTCGATAATAATAAAGAATTTGGCTATAAATAATTTTATTTTCAACCGACATGAAAGGTCCATTTTGTTAGAACGAAAATAAACCGCGCAATAATTCTTATGATTCAAATTAGAATAAAACAATTTACCGAAATAAAGCCATTTCACACATTGAATATTTAAAATATATTTATGAGGCAAAACTATTTTTAGGAAAATAAAAAAAAAGACTTGTATAAAAGAATTTTTTGTAACAAGAAAATTATCATTCAGAGTAATACCGGTTTTATAAAATTATATAAAAAAAAGTTTCAACCCGCATTTTTTGTTATCGAGCTACAAAGTGGCGGAAATGATGGTATTTCCTACGATTATCGACGAGGATTAAATTTAATTTCTATTTCCTCGCAAATTTTAAAGAAAAAACATTTGTTGCTAGATTCTCTAATACATTCAGAACTAAGATCACTCATAAATGATGTAATTGTTATAAAAATAGACGTGTGATCAATGGACTTACTTTCCCATAATTATTGTAACTATGTCAACTGAAAGAAAATTACAATATAGCTGTGTGAATGCTTCATTTTTTAATCTTGCAAAGTCATCAGCAAAGAAAAGTTTAATGAAAAGAGAACATTTATGTAAAGTAATTTTTCTTTCGCAGACACAGAATCCTTCCAGTTCGATCACAAAGCGGGATCTTTGTTTTCGAATTCAAATGGAATAAATGCTCCGCCACCTGAAGATCGATATGCTGCGCTGAAAGATCTAGACTCTTTGATGAAACAGGCACAACTTAAGGAGGAAAATTCGAAAAGCACGTGGAATTCCAATGCGAATGGTAAACACACAATAATGATTCATGCAGCTTATTTCCATTCCACTTTTTTCCAGTAAAAATGTCTACGAGTTATGTTATGTAACTACAAGAAAAAAAATTTAAAAAAAAACTTTTCATAAGATTTATATTCTATTTAATACATTTTCTTTTTAAATTTATTTTATACATTTTCTTTATTCATTTTTTAGTTTAAAAATTAAATTTATAAATTTATTTAAGGAAAAGTATTTACTTAAATTTTACTTTATACATTTATTTTATACATTTTAATGTATATATTTAGTTGATATTTTTTTTTATATATTTAGTTTTGTTTATTTATAAATTTAATTTTCTTCATAAGTTTTAGTTTTTAATAGAAAAGTTACTTTTTATAGCGCCAAATTTAAATTGGGGCGGTGTGAACAACTCGACACATGTGATTTCAAATCCATTTGCAAGTGCAGATTTATGGAGACCGTCAGTTAATTTAGTCAATAACAATATGCAGCCAATCGACAACTCGTTTTGCACGAATCCATTCCGTCCGGCACATTTCACGATGAATAACGGTGAGTCGACAACAATATTTAACAAATAATGACTCTCGTTTCCGTTTTAATATTTAGAAATATTTGATTCAATTCCGACATTTTATAAACATATTGATTGAAGCACAATGAACATTGATTATTATGTAATTTTATCATTACATAAATCTTCTTTTTATTGTTTTCAAAAATAAAATGAATATAATTGCAGATTCACTGTGGACTGGAAGAGAGTCTCAGAACAATGAAGATGTCATTTCATCTAGTCAACTAATGACATCTCTCTCGGCAAAAACATGGCAACCTTCATGCCATGCAAACCCTTTTATGGTAAATTGAAATAAAAATAATTAATTTAACTTTTACAAATTATTAAAATTAATTTATTGTTTCATTTTTTTGCAGGTGGGATCAGGCGTTAGTGATATTTCAAGGAACTCGAACAATCCATTTTTATGATCTAAAAATTAGCAAAAGGAGTACATCATTTAAAACTAAAACAAAAGAAATGTCTTCTAGCTTTGAAACAAATAAAATTTAAAGTAACAAAAGTGCAAAAAACAAAAAAAAATCAAACAAAGTTTCTTGGACAAAGACGTGACTTCGTTGGCATTAGTTAGGTGCCACTTATTTTAGGAGCATGAAATCTCTTACTCGCATAAGAACTCACTTTATTTATGAATACAATTTACAAATCTAAAAATTACAATTATAATAATTATAATTGTTCTTTCAACTTGTGAAATGGAATATAAAAAAAGAATATTAATGTTTGTTACCGAATACAAATACGCTTCTTCTGCGCGGTTAACTGTATATTTTAGCTTTTTACATTGAAATGGCGTAGTGTAAAGTTATACAAAGTGTCGACTAGATAATCTAAGAAAAGAGACAAAAAAAATTACTAATGCAAGAAAGAAAAAAAATTAAACAAAAAAATCCAGAGCGCTATCTTTAGTTGAAAAAACATACGCTGCATTGATTTTTTTTTTGCTTGGATGAGTGAATTATTTTCAGAGCATGAATTTAAAAAGAGAAATAAAATAAATGTCTTTAAACTTCCATGACAATTTAACCGTGAGCGAATCGAACAAAAAGACGAATCAAACACAAAACAGTTAAAGAGAATAAAAGAGCAAAAAAAAAATTTCAACGCAGCGATGCTCATTTCTGTGTAAAAATGAGGCTGATGTTGAAGAGATCATTATATTTATGTATACATATATACACATTTATGAATATATATATATATATATATATATACATACATAAATATACACATATATATTTATATGTATCTTAATGAAGACTGCGCAATAAATCGAATCTTCGATCATATAAAATTGTGCGTACTGCTTATTCAATTTGTCCTCTTCCCCTTATTCAATCGAAACTCGACTGATTGCGTTTTCTTCAGTTATTATTTTTGCTATATTAAAACAAATAATTTTGATACGATTATTATATTATATTAAAAACTGGGACGAAAAAAAATGCTTTTAAAAAAAAAAAGAGAAAAAAGCGGTGCACCAGATGCACACTTAAATATGGTTTATTTCATTTATATATAGAAATGTTTCTAATAAATACAAAATCACAAATGAACACTTAATCTTTGCATTAACTTATGTCGATCAATCATCCATACTTGCTTTATTTAGGATTAGTATTATTATTTGTTCGTTATACTTGCAGTCTAGAGATTACGTGTATTTTACTTTTTTTTCTTTTTCATATTCACTCATCGATTACAGTCGTAAAAAAAGACAGCAACGTCACTCTGCAACACGACATTTTACGCACACTAATTTCGGCGAACATTTTTTGTTGTTCGCTTAAGGACGAATGTTTTTCTGGTGAAGAGTTACAAAGTTAATTTAATTTTTATATAAAAACGTTAGTTATACTGCCAATAATTTAGATTGTTTTTGTTTGATCAATTTTTGATCTGAATTGGTTATTCAAGTGACTAACTTTTCGAGACTTGTAAACTTAGTATTTTTGAGTATACAAAATTAATGAAGAGAACACTATGTACAATTATAAAAGATGATTAAAATAAAAAGTCGAATTAAAATGGAGAAAATTCAACTTTTCTTATATATTTAAGATATTAAAATCTAGTTACAAAGTTGATCGAATGAAAAATCAATTCCAATCCAAAAATGCCTTATTTTATCTGCATACAGCCTGTGCAAAAACATTTTCTCACTCAATAAAAATTTGTTTTTCGTAGAAAAAATTCAATCATTATCACTCGCGAGTGTTTGAAAAACTATCAAAAGTTGTATATCCCGCATATAAAAATTATTGCAAACATTCATTCGGATACTGACGGCGGCGTAGAAAAAGTCTTCAGTCTTATTCGAATATACATTTATACGAGGTGAAGAACGGTTCGCGTACAAAATATTTTCTTTTCTTGATGCGCCGTGAAATGCCGATGCTGCCCAGACGTGCGAGTTATTATAAAACAAAAAAAAGTGAAACTAAAAAAATAACGCGCGTATCAACTAGATCGACTTGTGTTCGCGATGTCCAATACAATCGGAAGAAGCTTTCCTTCAATTGAACTGATTAATTACGATAATAAATAATATTCACATTGAAGCGGAAAGACGAAAAAGGAAGATAATTATAAAACATCGAAAAAGACAGAAAGAAACTTATTGCCTACGTACACAAGAAAGAAAAATTCTTTTTTTCCATTTTTTTATCTTTTTAAACATTTTTTTAATGATGATACACAAATTTTCTTCTGCTTTTTTGTTTAAGATAAAACTTAACGAATAAATAATAATATATTTATATCGATCTTAGTTGTTTAATATAGAAATTTATTTATTTATTTTTTTTATTTTTTTTTTTTAATAAATAGACTTGTGAATTGCGATAAAATTTCTTTAAAGCAACCGGTTCTTTTTTTCGATATTAATTATGGTCTTCCAAAATTTAAAGACAAAAATACTAATACATGAGCTCACCAATTATGTTAATAATTGTTATGTATACGAGATGATATCGATATTACTAGGCAGGCGTTGTGTAATTATCAATAATGTTACTTTTAAAGCGTCGGATCAATTTCTTTTTTGAATTATCATCATTTTTTTCTTGGATTTGTTTCTTCTTTTGTTCACAGTATAGAAATAAGTGATTGGCCTAACAACCGTTGCTGTTGGGAGTGCTCTTGGGTAAGGGCCGCACAAGATAAAGCTTTTCGCCTTGCTTGTTGGTGTAAATTGGCGCTCGTTGGTAATGGTCTACGAGTTGATCCAGCGTGTGAAACTTTCGCTGGCCGATGCAGTACAAAGCGCCTTCTACGTGTACCCTGAAGTGCTTGTTACGGCCTGGTGCCTTGAGAGACACTGAATAATCTCCCATCTGAAACATTATTTTTATTATTATACAATTGTTTTAAGTTTTATGTAAATTTTGAGGAATATTTTGTCGGTAATCAAACTTGATAAAAAATAAATGTTAAAGTTGAAAATAGATTCATGATTTATTTTTTAATTTTCGTAAGTACTGAAAATTAGTTAATTTTTTTTAATTATATTCTTTTAATCAATTTGCTGATTAATTTTAGATTATAATTAATAAGAAACTTAAATCACAGATTTGATGTCTAACTTAACATAATTTATATCTTGCAGATAAACTGAATTCAATTTTCTGATTCGCATTCAAACAAATTACACTCTGTACTTTTGAATGAACTTGTGCTTATTAATTGCGGATAAATTAAATCATCATTTCCACAAGTACGTCATATATATTATGTCACAAATATAAATTCTGTAATATTCTGTGTATAATTAATAATCAACTCGATATTTTTTTACTCAATTTTTATAACAAGATTATAATAAATTGAATAAACTTGTTCCCTCCCCCCTCACTTATTTAAGGAACTGCGTCGAAATAACTCTCGTTTTGAAATTGAAAGTAAAAACTTGTTAAGGAAATCCAATTGGGAAACAAGGCTCTCATTTCCATTTCAGACTTTTATTTTGTCAAATACTTTTGTGCTTTATTAAAATTTTCTATTTTAAAAAGAAAAATAAAATGTATGAATAAAAAGATAGATGTCTTATTTTCAATTTAAATTTATGATTCGCAGAAACAATAAGAAGATTGGATTATAAATATCACAACGAGAAAAGAGGTTTGATTAGTTAATTACGATTGACGCCGTTTTTTATCTTATCGGGTGAGAGTCACGCATGTGTGAGAAAAAAGAAAAAAAACTTTTTTGAGTTTTTGTTTCTGTTGGCTAATTTGTTACTGATAAAAAAAAATTAATTGCCTCACAGATTACGTGAATTGCACTCGACAAATTGAACAATGTATATCTGAATTACAACTAAGCGATTGATTTAATAGTTTTGTTTACGATTTGGTAGTTGAAAGGAAAAAGACTTTGTTCGCACTTTTATATATCAGAAGCTCAAAAGTTCAAGAGCAAAAGAATTATCATTTTTGGACGATAAAAGAAGAAAATTAAAGACACAGTTTTATAAAGTCAGTTTGACAAATTTATTTTATTTAGCTGGACATCAGCCAGCAAATTTTGGCAGAGAAAATTAAAAATAATTAATAAATCAATTTTAATGTTTTCAAATTAAATTTTGTTTTCTTGGGTGAACATCTTTTTTAAATTATTTAATACCATCAGTAACGATTATACTTTTATAGCTTTATAGACTGTTTAAAAAAATCAATGTGATGCATATCTTTGTGCTTGTCAGCATTTGATCTTAATATCTCTGAACAAATTAAGATCTAATCTAACTTTTTGTAAAAAAAGTGTTTACCTTTAAAATAAACAATTAAATTAAGTAATAATTTTAATTAAATTGTTTTCCTAATAATTTATTGCTACAATATATAAATTACTTGATATTGAAAATGTAATATTTGAAATGTAAAATTAATTTGTTAATAGTAAATATTTAATTGCAAAATTATTATTTTAAGTTGAATAGAAATTGTTAATTATATTTTAGTTTTAAATTGAAATTTATTACTGTGTGCGAAGTCTTAGGGTTGGTACCATATATGCACCGTAAAGTGTGTTAAATATTTCTGGCACTAGATGGCAACAAAGGATATGCCCCTTTCTCACATAAGAAAAGACTTGCTAAATTATTAAGTAGCATCTTATAAACAAGGGTGCATTGTAATATAGAACGTATTCTAAGTTAAGTTTTTCGAGAAAGGGACTAACTTTTTAAGTTGGACCCAAAAATTAATTCAAACATAATATAATTAATGCCTGCTAACAATTATGTTAACATAAAATTTACTTAAATTTGTCTATTAGAAAATAAAGACATTTTTAAATTTTTTTTATTAATTTATGATTATGGGAATTTTGTTCAAATTTAGTTTTGTTAGTTTTGTGGTTCAACTAAAAGTTGAATCTTTCTCAAAAAAATTAACAAAGCATGTAACAAATTTATTACAAACCATAATTGTATATAAGTTATTACAATTTCAATACTTCATAAGATCAGTTCTTCTGTGAGAAAAAAATATTGTAGCCAACTAACTAACGGAAGAATTATTTATTAAAAATGATAAATAAAATGTATCATTTAATTTCCAAAATATTGATTTATCAGTTTTGAAATTGTATTAAGTATACATGCATTTAAATATTTTTCTCGAAAATATATTTTTTCACTATCTTAATATTTTTTTTCAAATTTTAAACATTAAAAAAAGTTGTAATTAGTTGAATGTACAATTTAATAAATAATTTTTTTACTTTCTTGTTTTATATAATTGTCTTTTAGCCGTGTTTATTTATTTGCTAAAAGCTTTTAGAAGTCACTTAAAACTGTTTTTTCAATTGTTTTCATTTATTTCTAATAACTAAAAGTAAATCACTGAATTTAATAAAAGTAATTCTTTCTGAAGGTAAGTTAAAAATCGATATGCTTATATGTCTTTTAATTGTATTAAATTGTACATTAATTTATTCATAACATTCAGTGCTTTTATGAATTACATTTATTTTCATTGCAAAAAATTCTGGCAATTTCAAATCAAAAATTGCAAATTGCCCTAAAAATAAAACCTTTTATTTATCTTATAAATTTCAATAACTTTCTTTAAAAATGTAAGTAAATAAACTTCCTTTTTAAATTGCAATTTAAATGAATCACGTTCATACAAAAGTAATGTACTTTCCATTAATCTATTTGAAATGTTTCAATCCTGATAATATTTATACATTCAAATACCATTACCCGAAGGTAAAGTTAATATAGATTGAACTTGAGCAAATATAACATTCTCATAGACAAGCGAAATATACAATGTACTTATTTAACTTAACTCCAGATTTTTTAAGTAAATTATATATACTTTTTTATTTTCTTTCACCATTAATCTTTAAATACTCCAACATTTTATAAGTTATGATTTTTTAAAACCATTAAAATTTAACTTCTGTTACTTAGACTCATTTTTGTCTGTTTTTGAATTTTATATTCATGTATTCTGACAAAACTTTTTACAGAAAAAAATAAATTGTTTAGAATAATTTCTACCCAAAATTTTATCGCTAATAAATAATGTTACTAAATCTTTGACTTTTAAAAAAAGCACTCACATTAGTTTCACTATCCCGAATAAGAAAATCGCCGTCATGGCCGTGCTGGTTGAGAAGCGTGTCGCACTGCGAGCGCGTGATGCTGCCGTAGTACCAGGGTTTGCCGATGAGATGGGGTCGTTCGCCCGGGTCCGGTCGCGGCTCTGCGGCCTCGGCCGGGCCGGAGTCCGACGCGGACATGCCGCGCTCGCGGTACGGCTGGGTCAGATACTCGCTCAGCTCCTGCAGGTAGTTGCGCGGCACCAGGCCGATTTGGCCCTGGCCGTTTCGCGCCTTGTACCACTCCGGGTCGGCCGGCGGACGGTCCAAAATTTCTAATCTATCTCCCTTCTCGAAGGACAGCTCCTGATCATTGTTGGACGAAAACGAGTACAGCGCCACCACAATGTCCAACACGTTTTCCGCCATCGCGTATGTGTGTACCGTGTCGTCCGAGTCGCCTTCCTCTTGAGTATAATTTGATGGGAACCAGCCGGCCTGGTTTCCGCTTTGACCTCGCCACCAACCATCGTTACTCTTTTCCAGTATCAAAATTCGCGTGCCTTTTGTCAGCGAAAGCTCGTCAGCTTGTTGTGCCTGAAAATAAAATTTGTATTTATATAAGAATGTAACATTTTGGGTTTTGCTTTAGTTTTAAAATAATGTGATATTTTAAGATCTATATTTAAGTTCCTAAATGAAAACTTTTAAATAGCTGGATCCATGTCTAAATTTTTGTATGGAAATTTAAGGTCTTGACATTGTGTGTATAAAGTTTTAATTTATATATCCCTTTTATGAGTTTTTATAAACTTTTATATAGAAATATTTTGTAAACATTTCTAATTTATTTGTCCCATATAAGGTCTATAATTTTGTTTATAGAATTAATTGTATTATTACTTAATAGTTCCATATAGAGATTCATATTTAGAAATGTAAAATCTTAAAACATAGAATAAGATACAATAATTTGTTTTTGTATTAAAATCCATTAATTTAGTAAAAATAATTAATTAAAAAAAACTTGGTTATCAGATAAATTTTAATGAAATCTAGATTAAACTATTATTTTAAATCTTAACAACATATTTGATTTCTAGCATGGGACAATATTTCGTTAATAAGATACAACATTAATTAATATGTGTAAAAAATTTCTTAATTATAAACAAAAATCAAAATTGAAAATTGAAATTTTTTATTTTTCCTAATCATTTGCCATAATTGTTGTATCTTATAAACGACATTTTAAAATCAAATATTAAAAACTTCTCAAAATATTTTATGCTAAGTTTTATCAACATTTATCCAGTGGTAACCGAAAATATAGTTTCTTTTGTTATCTACGTACTGTCACCAACTGAATGAATTTTAATACAAAATTCAATTATCATATCTTATTTTACATTTCAAGAGCTTTCAATTCATGTAAAATAAACCTATTAACATTAAATTTTCAAATTGAATGTATCATCTTAGAAATGTATTTTGGCTAGCAGTTCATTTGACTTGGAATGCCCCATGCAGAGATTCAAAAGTTCTATTTTCATCAAGTATCTAACTTATGTACTTCAATATTATTTCTATAAAATTAATTTCCTGAATATTACTTAATAGTTTCATATATACATTTTTATATAGCTTGAATTTTTGTGTATAAATATGTCATAATTTTGTATTATTACTTGATAGTTATATTTGACTACAGCAGTGCCAATGGCTTCGCTGGGATCTGCGGGCAGTCTCCTGGCCATGATAGGCGATTCCACTGCTCGCGAGGGTGAGTTACTTGAGGGCAAAGTTTTGGACCCCGAGCCCTTTTTCACTTTCTTTTTGATACTATCAAAGAGCGAGGGCTTCTCCTTCTTCACGTAATTGCTGGGCACGTAACCCGCCTGGCCCCGGGAACTTTGCACCCGCCACCAGTGCTTCGAGTCGTCCAGCAGCAGGTACCGCTCGTTTTTACGTAAATCCAATTCCTGGGCCCCCTGTGCCACGTAATCGTATTTTGCGACAACGTAGCACACGTCGTCCTGATTCGTCTTGCCTACAAAAAAACAGTTTCCAATAAAATCCATTCTTCCACTCAAACTTAAACCTAAAATTCTACTTTCTCTATCAACATCGATATTAAAAATTGATACAAGCAGTATAAAAATATGTCTTTGTAAAAAATTATTGTCATTTAACATCGAAAGCTGAATGAAAAAAAACACAAATTAACAATAACATACCATGCTTCATGGCTGCCATGTGCGATAACTTTGAGGTATGTACTTCCCTGTGAGCTTCTTGTTACTCACTTAAATCACAACTTAAATCTGCTCGTTTTGTCTTTTTTTCCGAAGTGATTGCAGCAGGCATTCATATTTAATGTTTGCGAGTTGTTTGACTTCCCATTTCAAGGTCCACCGTTCGCATAGGCAGAGCAAGCAAGTGCATTACTGACACTAACAGAGAGAGAATAGAAATTCATTAATGTCGATCCTGCAAATCGATCAGCAAGTGCGAACAACGTTTATCTGACACCTTTCTGTGTCCCTGCCGAGTGTATTATCTTCCATTCAAATGCAGCGTGTATAAACAATGTTCAGCTCAACTTTCTGTGAAAAGGTTTGTTCGGTGACAGTTCTGTATTTTTTTGTTAAAAAAAATAAATAAAAGCAGTCATAAAAGGAATATAGAAATCAATGTTTTTTTTTTTTTAGTGAAATAGAGTTTATAATATTAATATTCAATTTTTATTTCATTTTTTATAAGTCATTTTGCCTTGACATTTGAGTCAACTGAGTTGATATTCTTATTTTATAATGTCATTTATTGTAAGCACAATCGAATTATTTAGAAAAAATATTATTAAGCCATAGTCAAGTATTATTTAGATGAAATTTGTTCTTGAAAATTTTTGTATATTCTAAATTTAATAATTCTTAAAGTTAGAAATGTAGATTTTTATTTTACATAACATTTTTATATACTTTGAATTTAATGATTTTAAAAATTAAAATTTGAGATAAAGTTATTTATTGCTCATTTTAAATGACTGGTGACCTCAAAAGATACAGAAAAATGAAGATTTATCTAACTCTGTTGGAAAAGTGGCTTCTTTTCCCATGCTTGATTTCGTATAAGGGAATTTCAATGCTTAACCTCAAAAGTGCATCACCGAAAAACAATGGAAAAAGAATCCACTCCTCTAACTCTCGTTAGATAAAACACTATACTTAACTAGTGAGAGAAATTAGCGATTTTTCGCGAGTGTGTATTTCACACTCGCGTGGAATCGCCAATTTCTCCCACTTGTTGAGTAATGTACTATTATTATATGGATCTGCACTTGAATAATTTTCGCACACAGTGGGATTTTTGTAATTTCTATGACACTTGGTCCAATCGCGCATATAGACAGCGCACATAAATGGAGCTCTCCCCATTTTACTCGTCACTTGCCATGAAAATGTAACCCGTCTAAAGCTGTCATGTGTCAAAATACTAATTGGTCTACCTGACATACCGGGTAGAAATGATAAAACAAAGAACTTGATAATTTTCAATCTTCAAATTTGTTTCTTATTTTAAATAAAAAATCTTTATTACTTTAATCAAAAAATATATTTAACAAAATAAATACAATAAACTCCTTACGATTTGCTCCAAAAAATAAACTTGACTTTTCAATTCTCAAAATTTGTTTCTTATTTAAAATTCCTTTTTAAAACAAATTTATTTTTTTCTTATTTCAACACTAGAAGTACCGGAATTCGCGTATACTTAGAAGTACCGACGACGTAAATTTGGCACATCGGTGGTTATTCAAAAATATAATTATTAATAAACATTTTTTGACCTAAGTTATATTTCAAATGAGTTTAATAAATGATATTAATAAATTGTATCATTAACAATTAAACAATTGTAAAAAACATTTATAAATATATTTGTTTATATTTTTGATACAATTAATGATTTACTTTTTAACGTAAAATATGAAATTTTTTGGAGTAAATTAAATAAACTTACTTTAACAATTATTATACATGTTATTGTAATAAAAATTGTTAAGAAATAAATTTTGTATTGTAATACACATAGAAAAAAATTTAAATAATGCAAAATGGATGATAAAATATTTTTTAGTTGAAACGTGTAAATTTGGCGGGTCGGTACTTCTAAATAGAATAATTTTTTTCCGAGAGCTATTAAGTATGTCAAAAACAGAATTGTATCAATTCAAAGTACATAAAAAGTTATGCAAATTCACGAAAGGAAAATTAATTTGAATAATTCTGCTAAAAATGGTATGGAAATGAAAACTATAATGCGCCAATTTTACGCCGTCGGTACTTCTAGTGTTAAATAAAAAATCTTCATTACATAAATCAAAAAATATATTTCACAAAAAAAGCAAAATTAACTCCTTACGATTTGCTCCAAAAATAAACTTGACTTTTCAATTAGACAAAATTAATTTGACATAATCAGCAAAGTCCATATTGACATAAGATTGACACTGCACCAGTGTCCTGCAGGTCTCACTGAAATTTTTCTCAGTTAAACTAGATTTTGTATTAATCAATAGCTAAAAGCTAAAGTAGAGTAATTCGAACATGACGGAGTTAATTTGATTTACATCGATTTTATACGTTTCATTTTTTTAACGATAACAAAGATTTTGTTTTAAAAATAAACGTACCTTGAAGCTAAACATTTTTCTACAACCTTTCAGTGTTTGTAACAGTTGTTACTTTTTTTTTCTTTACTAGGTCAAAATATTGCACAATTTAATATTCATCTAAATTTGCATATATGCTCTCTTAATTTTGTACCTATGTAAATGCGCATGCGTTATAGAATATGTGTATATAATATTTACGTTTCTAAAATTAAATATGTACAATATTACATCTGACACTTGCAAACATTATTAGCAGCTTGATGTTAGCAAATAATTAACAAACAAAATAAAAAAAAACAATTTTCCAGACTTGTAAAACAAAAATATTTTACTCAACCATTTTTAATTATTATTTTTTACAATAAATATTTCTAAACTGTTCTGATTCATATTTGTCATTACATAATAAACTATACCCAAAAGTCACTAAAAATTATTTTACATTCAATTTCCTTTATTATTCAAATTCTGTTTAAAAAAAAATGAAACATATGTATATAAATCATTCGTCTGAATATTGTTTTTCTATTGATTCAACTGTTAGTTTAAAAATGTCAATTATTCCTCTCAAAAAGTATAAATACAAAAAAGTGTCTGATGTAAAACTTCTTAAATTACAACTAGTGAATAAATTGTCATTCGCAAAATAAAAACATACATTATACATACAAAAATCTGTACCATCAATTACACATAATAAACAGATCATATTCATGATAATGTATTTATAAAACGTTTTTACACATACGTTCATGCAAAAGTGGAAAAAAAACTCAACTAGCCGGTACGAACAAATTATAACAAAACATGCCGTAAAAGTGAACGCAGTTAGCCTCGCAAGACACCTCTCCCCCTGTGTGTGGCGTAAACAAACCGTCCATGTCAACGACGCGTAACAAAAAAGCCCCGAACAAGAGTACTCTGAACCTTACCAAAATCGGAGTGCGTCAAGCGAGGCAAAAAGTGTTCATTATTGCAGCGAGCATAGCGCGCAACAAATATATAAATATATATATATATATATATGTAGTACCCAGCAAAAACCAAGGCGGGGAAAAGAAGGGGTTTTCGCGTTTTGGCCCCAGATAGAAAAATGACGCATCAATTTTTCCATTACTGCGCAAATTAAAAAGTAAAAAAACATGAATAAAAAAAATTTCAAATGAGTCATCAGACATGACAAATAATTTGAAAGTAAAAACAAAAAGAACAAAACAAGAATCTGGTAAATTCAAAATGAATAACTTTGACAAATTAAAGCATATCGATTTCGCCGGGACATTGGCCGAGAAAAAGTTGTTGATTTTTGTGTGTTGTGATTTGCGCAATAACGGAGCAGCGGCTTTTTCTTTCTGGTTTTTCTTTGATTTTCGATCGTTTTTTTTTTTCTTTTAAATTGTGGCCTTACCGATTTTTAAGCTTGACATTATCCTTCATAAAAGTTTGGTATTTTCTCAAGCTGACACGGCTTGTTTTCCCCCACTTAGCGGAGCGGCAGCGGCAGCAGCCATGAACGAGAGAAAAACTAAACGATTGCTGGCTGCGGGGTGACTGGGACCGGGTACGGGGCAGGGGGGGATCGGGGAGACAAGGATGGTCCTGGGTGTCGAAGGCATCCACCGGACGGCGGTGCTCGGACGCTGCTGTGTGTGTGCCAACAAATGAGAGACAAGCCAACGCTAGGTTTGGTAGTGAGAGAGACAGAGAGGCCTAAGGTGTGCTAGGCGCGCTTACACACGGTCTGCGTCCTCGCTGCGGGCTCACTGTTCATTGGCACCAACGACACATGTGCCTCTGTGTGTTATTCAGGTGCAACCGACAGACGACAGTCCCGAGACAGAGAAACAAACGGGCACACAAACGACCTGCAACAGAGCAGCACTGCGCCGACCCCTCCCACGAGAACAGACTAGACAGTAGACCCACCCTGAGCAGCCAACAGAATCCACTGTGAACTTAAATGTCACTATTCAAATGCGAGCGGTGGTTCGGTCTGCGACTCAGAGATGGTGCTCTTGTAGGTGGGTATCGTTTAGCCACGGGTAGGGTTCATTTACGCAACCGGCTCATTTAGGCAACTGGCAATATGGCGGCGCAGTACTGCCTAGTTACAATAAATTTCATAGTTGGTACCACTTGTATTTATATACTAATGTGAACGGAATCGTATTCTATACATAAACGTAAAATAATTATTATACTTAAACGAAACTCTTATGCGTAAACGTATATTAATTATTATCCGTGAACGAAACTTTTATAAGTAAACGAATAGCAATTAGATGAAAAATATATATGTACGAAACCGTAATAATTACGAATGAAGATAAGTTATTGTAATTTAAGGCAACCCTCTTTTAATTACGAATTTAATTTTTTTTTAAATTATTTTATTTAACGTAAATGAAAGGTGGTACGTTGTTTAAATGTATGCTTCAACATTAATATCGCACGTTTCCGATGAAAAAAAAATTATCATTATATTGTTTATTTATAATTAAATTTAGTTCAAAGGTTTGTACGATTTTTTCTAGGAATTGGAAATTGAATGAAATAGGGATGTATTAAGTTAATTTCTTGTTTCTTGTATTGTTTATATTTATTCAAAGATTCAATTATTATATATATATATGAAGGCCTAAAACTAAAGCTACTAATCGTTAAAAACTTATTCATTTTGCTACAGTGAAACCGAAACCGTTAAACGTGTGAATCAGTTTCTATTACCTATTATTCCTATTAATTCTGTTATATTTATATTAATTTCTGTCATTTCATCTTTTTAAATATTCATTTAAAATATTGAAATGAAACTCTGTAATTTATACAATATTTAATATATTCATAAAATTGTATAATGAATTAAATTGTTTAGAAATATTTTCAGAATGGAATTTCATTTTTGACCAAATAATAGACGAAATAAGTGTTTTACACTTATCCTTGGTTTTTCACATTAGATGTGTATGTTAAATGATGTATACTTTTCTTGATATATTCCTTTTATCGAAGTTAACCCTTCGTCACACGCGCATCGCCGCCAGAAAAGAACCAACGCGCGAGAGCAAAATGCTCACGCTTACTGAGCATACGTAAAGCGCAGAATTTAGGCGCAAAACTTTGAATTTCAAATAATGAAATTTGAAATGTGCATTTTAAATCAATAAAATTAAAGTTTATAATTTTTAAGAAATATATAAAAAAACATATTTTTTAAATAATTTATTTATTATATATATATATATTTGTAGAAAAATAGGACCGGGAACTAAATATTGTAAATAAAATATTAAACAAATGTTTTTATTAATCTATCAGTCATATTACTATCACATTTCGATTTTGACTATGACATTTTATCAAAAATATTATAATTTAAGTTTCAAACAATAAATAAAATGTTAACAAATGTTTAATCCTCGGACATGCAATAAATGCACAAAAATTCCGTGTGATCATTACAAATGCATTTATTACATTTTACGCAATACTTTGTTGATCTCCTATTTTTTCTTCTTGAACAAAGTTGACACATTCCAGAGGGGTTCTTTGGCACGTCATCATCTTTTAATTTTGCAAATTTCTTGACTGTCATACGTAATTCTAAGGACAAACTTGGGTTTTAAGCACAACGTTTTAAATGAGGTAATAAAAGTTCACAACTTAATGTTTTCAAAAACTGTCTACGCAAGATCAACTTATTCGTATTAGATTTAAAAATGATTTGTGCATTTATTGCTCCGATATTCAACAAACTATAAAATATTGCAGTAGGCCATCTTTTTGTAGCTCAACAAACAGAGTAATTTTTCTTCATTTCATCGACGATGTCAACATCTCCCATCGTAAGATTATAAAAAGTAATAATCTCAGGTTTTTTCTTCTCACCAGTGCTTTCATCAATTTGGCCGTCTGTGTGCATTGTTGATAAAACCAATACAGTTTTACTTTTTTTTGGAATGTATGAGAGCAAAGTACCAGTTGAATTATAACCAAATGTAGTTGAATATATCTCCTTATTTTTTGTGTTTGTAAAACAGGGAGGGATCTCTGGCTTATTTTTGCGTATCATACCAACTATTATTGTGTTGTGATTCTTGAAAAAATCTTC
>JABFPM010001730.1:0-18926 GCA_022817325.1 Idris sp. 1 HC-2018
TATTCTCGAGACAATTTTTGAGTATATTGTTCACTATCAATTTGTATTATTTTTTTAATTACCAATACTGTTTTTTTTTACTGTTATTATACAAATCTTTTACAAAAGATACGAATAGATCAACACATGTCATATTATTATTATCATAAAAACTAACCTTCTCGTTCAAAAAATAACGTATATTTAAAATAATAAGTTAAGTGATACCAATTTTATGTATTGTAGACACGTTTATAACGAATATATAATATTTATGAACACAAAATCTCCTTTTCTTTGTTATTTAAAGAAAAAAGACAGTGAAATTTGTTACCAGAACCACAACTATCGCATTTTATAACTCAAAAATATCGACAGTTGAGAGTACTTATTCATTCAGGCATTTAACTATAACTTGTAAGTTAAAATTTAACTTAAGCTTCCAACGTATAAATTATTTTTGTACTCATATTAATGCTCAAT
This sequence comes from Idris sp. 1 HC-2018, assembly GCA_022817325.1. Lineage (NCBI taxonomy): Eukaryota > Metazoa > Arthropoda > Insecta > Hymenoptera > Scelionidae > Idris > Idris sp. 1 HC-2018. The sequence continues at coordinate 463 of JABFPM010001730.1, forward strand.
ATTTTGAAAAATGGCAACCAAAGAAAGTTTACATTGGAATTTGTTTAATGCATATAAGCAATGTTATCCGGAACAAAAAGCAGCAGACGCACAAGTTCAAGTTAACAAAATTTGGCAGGACTTTAAGTTTATTTACAAAAACGACATATTTACAAAGGAAGTTACTAATTTAACAAATAAACATTCACAAGAATCGGCCCAGACAAATTAAAATATATTATTTTAGATATACAAACTAGTTGTTTTCTTATTCAATTAAGAAAAAGATTGTTTAAAAAAGGGAGGGGGGGGGGGTCAAAAATGCCATAAATCATGCTTACGTAATACTTGAATGACCCCTATCTACTGAGCAAAAAATAATTTTAATTAAAAGATTTTAGACTTATTTTTATAATTACAAATAAAAGTTATAAACTAATAAGAAATCATTCAACAAAAATCCAAGCAAAGCTTTGTTCTTAAATTAGTTTTGAAATTGATACTAAGTAACTACAATTGCTAACAAATTTAGTAAAGTTTCATACATCAAGATTTCTTAGATTTTCTCTTACGTGACCTTGGCAGCTCACGGAATTTAATTTGCTCACGGATTTCAACGTAGTTTCATTCAATAATGATCACACTGCTAAGTTGTTGGTTTTGCTAATAGATTTAAAGTTTCTAGTAAAACCCACGCATGAGCCATTCCTACCAATTTGCTGTAAATTTATATCACAATTAGGATATAATAAACAAACTTGATGCAGAAATGTTAAGAGATTAATTGTCCGTGATTTTAATTTCTCATTTTAATTTAAAATGTGCAAATTAATGTGTATAATTGCAGAATAGTGGAATTCGATAGAATCAGGTGAAACAAATTTGCAAATAACAACATGACATGATGTACGGCTTTAAGCAAAATAATAAAAATACAAGCGCACGTTTAATTGCACTCGACAAGCTCGAACGTTTTGATCGCAATAATTGCATTGTGCTTCATATGAAATGGACAATAGTCATTGAAAGCTTAATACGCGTATTGTATGCTTTTGTTTTCGTTTACAGAAGCGATTCTTTTGAAACGCAAAAACACACACCAACGCATTTACTTATAAACAAACAAATCATCGCTGCGCGTATGAATTGACTAAATACGAAACAACGTGGAGACTTGCGGTAGACGGAATCAGTTTCAAGCACGATGTCGCTGCAAAAGCCTTTGACCCTTTTTCGACCCGGCGCCTTTGATACGCAATGTTAATTAACGCACTTTATCACACAATTCTGCTGTTTATATAACAACTCCGAGCGATCTCCTTTTCAGATGATTAATGGAAACAATATTTTCAGTGTCAATGCAGAAACAATTAATCTTCGATCAAAAATTTCAGCAATTTCCTTTTTCAACCAACTTTTTTATCAATTTTTTTCGACTTATTTTTATATATTTCCGACTGCTGAGTAAAATGATAAATTTGTTATAATTTCATTAGAGGAAAGAAATAGAAAAATGGATCTGAAGTCAAGCAAGTTGACAGGAAATGTCACACAAAAAAGGGCCAATGAGCGTCGAAAATGAGCGAAATAGAAAGGAGTCAAGCGAAGAAGTGGGGAAACAGACCGTAGAGCTACTTAGTGCATGAAGTGTCGCGTGTTACTTCACGTAACTCAACCTCACTTTACTGCGGACCTCGACGTGAAATTCAAGAGCCACTTTTTGGCTTCAGTTTCACCCGGTAGAAGCTGCATTGAATGAACCTAGAAACCAGATAGCGCAGCACACGAGCTCGCCCACAATATTTCAGCAAACCCATCGTTGTTGTCGCCATTCATTTCCATTATTTTTTGCGACTTTTTCATAAAATATACTTTTCAATTTGACTCTCGATTTGTACTTTGCATTATTGCTCTCCTGGAATTTCGTATGCCTCTTTTTTCAAAATAGTTCATTCAATATTCAAATTTCGTTTCGCGGGAAATTTGAAGCTAGTTTCAGATTTCATTGAAAAACTATCTCTGGTATTTACGTTTTATGAGTAATTGACATTTTTTCGTGGCGTTTTTTTAATTACAACACAGTTGAAAGCAAAAGCTTGTGATTGACGGAAAGAAACTAATGAAATGCCTTTTGTCGTTAATGCGAAACAAAACAGCAATTCAAACGGCAAAAATTAATTGACGCGTTCTACATTTCATCGTTTTCTTTTATCCAAACAATTAGTCGAATAAATTGGTAGCTTCTTTTGGCGTTAAATGGCTCATGTTAGCAAGTTGAACACTGCTAAACGCTTTATTGCTTTATTCGCACGAATGGTCGTTTTGCTCCACTTATGCCATTGTCGCGAATTGCTATCGTTAGCACCATTCTAATAACTTAATGTTACTAATGATAAATGCTGATTATTTTCTTTTAATTGACAGTTTTATGACAACAACTGTTTACATTCTAAAATTTTACCACTGCTTTCAATTTGATATACAAATTTTATTTTGAATATTACATCAGTTCTGCTTTTAACAAGTTTCCATTTAAAGATTAAAGACTTTTGCACGTTAAAGACGAAACCTGATTTTTACGTTATAACTTAAGAATTTCTTCTTTACAATTCCGCTTCTTGTACAATGAAAAGATATTTTTATTATACTAGCAAATAAAAAATATAAATAAAAAACTATGTGCTCATCGTTAAATCTAAAAAATGTAAAAAGTCACTGTTTAAATGAAATCCTTCCTATCAAAATTCATTCTGCGATCAAAGTTACTTAAACTGCCATTAGGACAAACTGGAACTCAAATTAACCTGCTAGCAAATTAAGGGAGTAATGAAATAACAAAATAATAACAATTTAGACCCCCAACATACAGTTGAGGTATTTCAATTTTGCTTGAATTCACTGACATCGTCTTCATTGGTTTCAGCGTAAAAAGATTAAACTTGACAGGAAGTTTTCAGCGTCTCAAATATCTCAGCCGGATATTGGAAGCCGTGCGCTGAACGAGAGCAATTAATTAAGTCCGATGACGTGATCCGGAGCGTGCCCTTGTCGTATATGAGAGTTGACTTTCTTTTTGCCCGCAAAAATCGTCTCGCCTAAACAATTGAAATACGAGAATTCGGGATGAAAAAAGTCTCGTTAAAGGCTCTTGGCTCTTGAGAAATTGCGTCATTTATTCGTTATAATTGTTCAACACAAATACTCTAAGAAAAAAATTACTGTCATTTATTATTTACTTATCAATTATCTCACAAATTTAAGTATATCCTTTTACAATATAATTTTCAGGAAATTTATTATGTGGCTTGCTTGCTTGTTTATCTTTTGAAAAAATATTTACTCGTGGGAAATTATTCATAATTTATAATAAAAATTCTTTTTGATCCGTACAACATATATAAAGTATTTCCATTTTTTTCTCAACTTTGTACTTGTTCAAAGACAGAAAAGATGGGAAATCTCTTATCCAGACATCGAATCCCTAAAGCAGTTTGTTATCCGCCGACTTGAGAGAATATAAATGTAGATTACTTTGTCCTTTTTTTTTACTTTTACTACTAAGACGAGAAAGAGAAATAAAAGAGTATCGTTTTGCTGTTTTGTACGCGGAGAGTTTATTTTAATCCTATTTCGGAAACAAGTGAATGAAACGCGTAGTGGCGTGATCAATGAAATCAATAGTAAATAACCAAAACCGAATTGAGGGGCGTATAAGTGAGACCAGTCTTATAATCCTTTTAGTCACATCAAAAGCGAATCCCTCTATAAAGCAGCTAATTAAATCTTGCAGCCTGCTTCGCGTTTAGTGTGTATCCTTCTCAAAAAAAAAAAAAAAAAAGAGTTCTTTCATTTTATCAACTCCACAGACGGTGCATAAGCAATCAAAAATGTGTAAGGAATTTGATTGAATGTTGCCAGACCAAACTAATAGCATTATGCTTTTCAATCTTAAATTAGACAGGGATAATACAATTATTTCATTTAATGACTGGAACACTTTCTAGAAGAAATATTTCAGATTTTAATTGAATGAGACGAATGGTGAATAAAGATTCTACTTTTTTATCAAGTAAATTCATGCAACAAACATTTTTGTCAAATTTTAAATTAGAAACAATTTTTTCATTATAATAGATAAATATAGGAAATTGAACTTGAAATTGTACTTTAAACCTGGAGCACCTACTTGTGAGAGTATCATATTGCATTTCGCAAAAAATGATTAAAGTGAATCTCAGCTTGGGTTAATGAAGCCATAAGAAGTGAAGAAAAAAAAACAACAACAACAACAAAACTTGGCTTACCACTTTCTTACTATTATATCCACTCAAATTTGTTCCGATCTAATTTTACACGATCAGTCAGTTTCAATCAAGATAAAACCTGTAAGTTGAACCGGAAATTGTGCCCTGTTAAATGTCAGAAGATAAAGAACAAATTATCTTGTCATCTTGGTGATTTGAATTTTTATTGAAAATGAAAATCAAGAGCACGGCTTCTAACTGCAGTTCCAATATTTTGATCCGTCAGATAAGTCGAACAGTGGCCTAACTCGATTCTTATAATAAGTCAAACTGAGTTTCAATCTCAATAATGGTTTGCTAAGCAAACTAAAACCTAATTTAAAGCTCATCGTCAGCAGCAAACTATGAAACTGCAACAGAATAATTTTCATCAATATTTAAATGAAGAACAATCGTATGAAGAAAATTGTTTTAGCTGAAATCAATATCGCAAACTACCATTGAACTCAACTTGTTGGAAATATGTAAAATTCTGCCAATTAAAATGCAGTTGAATTTTTGAAGTTGAACATTTGAAAAGATGCAACACACCGCCATTAACGAGCAGAAAAGCTACACAAAGTAAACGAAAGGAAAGCGCCTCGGAACATCGCCTCGTCTTTCCTGCGTGAGTTTCTAAGATCTTCTGTTGCAGGATCTTTTGCGAATCGGACAGAGTATGTTGAATTTAAAAAGTTTCGCCTTTTAGTTTCGTTACTCGGTGGATGATTTCGGGTGTTCCTTTGAACTGGTTGCCTTAAGGGGTTGCTGGCTCGATGACGCCACGAGCCAGCGACCCTTATGCGAGACGCGCATAATGCGACTTCCGCCTGGTGCACATCGCCGGCGCACGAGGGCTCGTTAATACATAAAACTGTTCGTCCCAGGACCACGTGTTGAGAACCTGCAATCACCATGGAAACCCCCGTCGCAGCGCACAGACCTCTAACACCGACGAACTCTCCTATACCGACACAGAAAACACACACGACGAGTCGGCCAACATTTTATAAATAATCCATTTTTCCTCGAAGAATCAAACGATCGATCCTTCGATCATCGACAATTTATAGACAAAGTGTTACAATGTTATGAAAACTCGCTTTGACTACAATTATTAATCTATTAATTGTTTTTCTTAATCTAAGATTTTGTCAAAAATCTATGTAAAAGCGACTTGTTCTGCATGCGAGTGAAAAGGCAAATAGAGAAAGATATCGGACAGTCCACCCGGACAATATCAACTGTCAAACGCAGGCCGTGGGACGTTCTTGTCTGAGCCTGTTCATCATTTCCTAATTGCTTTTGCGTAAAAATTGGTTCACAAAATACGTGAACAAACATCATTCTTTTTCATTGTTATTATTTGGCCTGGTTAATACAGGTAGAAAGTGGAAAATCTGATGGAAATTCTTTGAAAGAGGGGGTTAAATAATGCTGCTAGACGCTTAATAGAATACTAGTAGGTGTAATGGGTCGAAGACGAGGGTCTATTGAAATATTCCTCTTTGAAATGTCAGCAACAAGAAATAATGAAAATAACCTAAGACAATCAAGATTTTGTACAAAACACAAGGTTTAATTAATTTATCATTTAACGGCAGGTTTGCCAGCTTTTTCTGCATGCTTTTTTTTTTAGACAATTTATATTTCTATTGACAATTATTATTGAACAAAATTGATAATTATTTTGTATAACATTCTGTTATGAAAACTTGTAAGAAAGGAAACAAATTAAGCAGCTCGCCAAATTAATCCCTATTAAATTAAAATGACAAAACTTCGATTAATAATTTTGTACATTGATGTTACGATAATACGTCACAGTCATTCTTACTTTTTCATTTGTTTGGGTTCAATGCACTTGTTATCGATCGGTCGTACCTGAAGGTGAAGTGGCGTTATAAATATATAAATTTGTATCACTGATTTGTATATTGACTAACATGCTGACCACCTCAGCCAACTTTTTCGATTGTCTCGTATTTTCAATCTGAAAATAAATGTACATGAAATATATCCTGTCAATTACATATATTGGTTATTATTAAATAGCAATACCTTCGATTAAACAAATTATTAAGTATAATATAATTATGATTATATAACACAATTTGTGAATTTGCCTGCTGATTATAAAGTCATTATATTATACGCTAACCCGGGTGCTAATAAATTTAACTTGCAAACACCTCTAAAACTCAACAAACGGCACAGACAAAGATATTAAACTATTTGCAAGTTTGGATTCGGACATTTAATGGAGTGGAACCATTAAGAAGTTTGCCATTCAAACAGCGCTTAGTTTTGGCTTCATGTTGATCCTGCGCGGATAATCGTTTGTGTTCCTTTTTATTATTCCGAATAATTATTATCATCATATAAACATTGATCAACTCTACTAGTTTCCAAATTAGTCAGTCAAACAATGTTCAAAAACAACTAGAAAGTTGTCACACATTCAAATTAAAAAGTTTTCAAACGATGTTTGCAGTTTTATGATTATGTTTTTTATCTCAAAATCTTAATGAGGTTTATGCCAACCCATCTTGTAGAATAAATGACTAGAAAGTTACTTGTAATGAAGTGTTTGTTCGCAGTCAAGTTTATATTAGAATTTGTTTTAGTTGGAACTAGATGAAACGATTCGATTTATGGGATAAGCAATGCTTTAAACGTGAATGTATGTGCAGATGAATCATATTTTACTGCACTAACCGCATAACGCGTAAATTAATAACAACTGACACAGTTTATAAATTTACATTCGACGCAGATGCGCAACGACTCTTTGTGTGAGCTCTTTTTTTACAATCTTCCGCGCCATTGGCTGTTGTAATTAACTTGGTACGGTGCTCCTCGATTGGAAAATACGCTAGAATTAGCAACGCGCAAAAGAGCGTTGATCCTGGTTAACCCGAGCTGGTAATCTGCTCCGAAAGTATGTTTGGCAACTTGCTATTGATTGATGGAGTTTAATAAAAAGCACAAAGAAAGCAATATCGGACCTGACAGTCAGATGAAAAGTTTATCATGATGCATTGGTCTTATAATGTACCGAAAAACTTATTAGACTTGTATATTAGACTAGCTTTTACATTATATAAGACAATATTGTTGTTGTTTTGTTTGTTTATACTATACACTGAAAATAATGCACTGTACAGAGAGCAGTGCGCACAGCAAAAGCTACAGTGCAAACTGTACAGTCTAGACTGTTAGACACTAGACTGCTAAGTTTGCAGTCTAGACTGCAAACCAAATAGTCGTAATTGTATCTTGTATTTTATAAACGAGTGATTTGTTCAATTTTTGTAAATGATTAATTAAATTTAAAATTAGCATTCAATTATTGTAGTAAGCCAATTATAATAATTTTGGCAAATTGATTTGTATTAAGTAATGATTTTTAAATTTGTATTAAGTTTGTGTTTTTTGTGTGGTTTACTCGTATATCTGGTGAATGGAATATAAAATTTACTGTCATTGTAAGTATTGTACAGAAAAAATAAAAATAGTTATTTGTAATCTTTATTATACATGATTTCGAAATAGCGGAATTAGTGCCCGTATTTGAAGGTATATCACAATACACACTATAGATATAATCTAAAAATAATATTAATCTAAAAATAACTTAAACATCAAGTTACAAACATTGACATTCTTAAAAGTTTAATAATAAATTGAATTTATTCTTTTTATAAATAACTTCTTCATCTGTAAAAACAATACATATTTAACAGGTTAGTATACCTAACCTATTAAATGAATAAAAACGAAATTACAATCCGTGACTGTTACGTTAGCAGTCATAGACTGTAAAACACGCTACAGTCGGGCACAGTTCAAATGTACAGTTCGAGACTGCAAAACTTGCAGTCTGAACTGCTAGTTCAACAGTGCATTATTTTCAGTGTATACATTAAAAAAATATACAAAAACCATCCAATTGTTTGTATTTTTTTGATAAATCTGTAATTTATTTATTTATAAAATTAATTCTAGTTACAAGGAAACAAAACTTGTGATGAAATAATAAAATTTGATAAGTTTGCTGCGTCTAAGAAGACTTTGATACCAGTCGTTATAGTGTAACCGTGAGCCGTTTTCACCGGCATTATTCTATCCCGCAAACATTTTGCCCAGACCAGTATTTCTTTTGACTCGTTAACAGATAAGCGAATCCTTTAACCCCGCTAAGAAGAACATTACAATGCACTTTGAATGCAAGTACCACTTAAGTCCTGTGAGATTGGATTATTTGAGCGTCTAAAGAAAAGATACGTTTGTATAAAAGGTTGTACGGAAAGTGTCAGAGGGAAGACTGTTGTTTTTAATCAACAGAAATTATGCCTTAATTCAAGACGTTCTAAGTTAAACGAAATTTAGAGAAACATTGCTTTGGGTTTGCCTTAAAAATTGAAATACATGAAGAATAAATTAATAAAGCGAAGAACACTAATTAGCTTTAAGTTTAAGAGATAGGAAAGAAAATTAATAAATTAAATTTAAAAAAAAAAAGTACAAATATTTATTTTTTATTTCTTTATCGGTTAAAATAAATAATATTCAGTTGTTCATTCACGTTAATTATTTCCAAGTTTGGTGATGAAAATTATTGTCAGGATTCAGGGTTGATTTGAAGGCAAAATTAATCAAGCCTGTTGTCAGTTTGAGATCAATAAGCATCTTGTACATCTCCCAGTCATGGATTGGTTCAAGACATTCAAGAAATGTATTTCAGTTTAGTCGTGGCAGTATTGGCTGCTAATGTAAAATCGATATACGTATTGTAACTTCGTCATTTGCTAGCTCTATTATGATTTAATTCTCCAAACCGAGTTATTGAGTTTCTAAGAAAGCCTTCAGCAAACCGATTGAAATGTAATCTCAAAGTTATTTGTTGATATCCAAACTTTATCCATTAAAATCCTTGTCAACTTTTAATTAAACAAAAATTGCTTCTGACAAGCAAAATTAGTCCAAGAAATATTTATTCTAATGAGCCGTTAACTTTTATTGATATTATCCTCATAAATGGAATTGTTACACTGATTATAGAAATATAAGTAAAATTATTTAATTGAATCTAATTAAAATTTTGCATCAAATAAACGTTGCGAAGTAGAAACTGAATTAATTATTCGGATGTACTTGTTGTACTAATTGCTCGTTTTTATTAGCGTAGGAAACGAAATTGGGTACAAGGCTGATAATGAAATTTTTGGTTTTGCAGAAATGATGTCTTTTTGGAACCGTATCTACAGCAGCACGGTACAGTGCAGGTCGTCAGCTCTCCAAGCACTTCACCACCTAATCCTCTTCAACATCAACTTACGCAGCTTCACCATGTACAGGTTGGTCTGTTCAATTGTCTCAACAATATGCAACATGCATTCCAAATGCGGAACAGTCAGACAACTCTCAGCCTTGCCGATGACACTAAGCTTATTGTGCTGCCCTCACTCATTTCATATTCAAATCATCTCTCGCATTTACTTTCAATTTAATTTTTGTTTGTTTGTTTTTTTTTTCATCAAAATATAATGACAACATTATCATAGAAAAATCGCCTCTTTTTATTTTAATAATGAACGTGAAAGCATACAATTCGGCCACTGAAATATGAACAATAACAAGTTCATATTTCATTTGTATTTATAAAAAGTAATCATACTAAATGGCTGAAAGTCTATTCGGCGGAAATATCAATAGACACTTTTAATTTCAAACAAAAATTGGTTTGTTTCTTGTTATTTCGGTCATAACTTGCTTTGAAATGCAGACTAACACGACAGCAATTCTAGTTAAAGGGATTAAACGTAGACGTGAGGCGCGTGCCAAGCACTACCGGTTAATTGCGAAATCCCTTAATTACTCGTCATGAAAAGTTGCGCGTTGTCCGAAACTCAGGCATATATCTCGTGAATTCCGCATTTTACGTTCGCATACTTATATCGAAGCGCGGAAATAAATTGCACGTAACGAAATGTTTTGCATTTCGGGACGGTCTAGATTAATTCAAAACTGCGCGTGGGATTTACGTTAGCTGCGGTCATGAATGATAATTCTAGCACACCGGATAAATAATTTTCAATAAATGTGTTATAATTATGTGGAAAGAAATGATCTCACAATTGAATCCGAATTATTATTTTAATCATTTATAAATCAAAGTTATAATTAAATTAACATACAAAAAACTTAATGGAGTTTAAATTATATAAATTAAACTTGAAAATTAAAACACGAAAGTAAATTTTATTATTCAAATATAAATGCTGTTTTTCATTTAATTTAAAAGTATTTTTATTTAAAGCATTCGTAGTCACGTACGTAATTAATTACGCGAATATATCCGTTAGAAGTACACAATGTCAAAGTATAATTGAAACGCGAATTAGTGTAATTTCATTTTATATATAGGTGTGCGTTACTTGTATTGTGTAAACATGACGTAATCACAACTTGCTTTTGTAATGTTTTTTTTTTGTTGGTTTTTTTTGGTTTTTTTTTTTCTTAAAATATTGAAATATTAAAATACAAATTTCCAAAATTTTCTTAAAATAGAAGTTGCTATTATTAGATGAAATATAATACATTTAGATCAACCAAACACATCTAAACACAAATTTTTTGATTTATTTATTAATACATTTGTTTGCATGCAACAATGAACAATTTAACACAAATAATTTATATCTGACTTTAAGGTCAAGTCAAGCCAAAAATAAAATTGTTTAATTTTTCTATACAAAAATAAATTTCTTACAATTTATATAAAATATTTTTTTTTACATTTACCAGTTTTACAACCAGTTGCTGTAAAACTGAAAAAAATTTATCGTAAATTCAGCTACTAACAAAGAATTATTAATTTTCAATTAAATTTTCAATAAAATTCGAAAGTACTTTTTTATGTTACTTTTAGATTGATATTTACTTTAACAAACAAAAAAGAATTATTTCTTTTGATTTATTTTGTACAAATCTTTTATACATGAGCAATTCTACAGACATTTTCCTTTTAACCATAAAAAAATCAAAAAATATATGATTCAGGGGACTCATTTGGGACCATCTTTTTCTGGTTTTTTGATGCACACAAAAATTTAGACCCAATGAAAATTTGAAGAGTGTCACTTCTAAAACTTCTTATTAAATAAATGATAAAACTAGTAAAAGAAAAATATTTATAGAATTGCTCATATATATTAATTATTTTGAATATTAATATAATTTTAATATTTTAAATTTTATTAAACAAAATATTTACAGTGTTACCTGCTTTAAAAAAGGTTACAAACAAACAAAAACCAGCTATGATATTTATAAAAAGACAAAAATAATGTTTATATTGAAAAAAAAAAAACAAATTATTATAATGTGAATTTATATATTATTATTTTTTCCTAATTACATTTCTCAATACATTCCAACAATTACAATACAACAGTATGGATTAATTTAATAATATTATTTTTTTTAAATAATGAAACTGCAAATTTTGTCTCAACATATTAATTTAAATAATCTTTAGTTTCACTTAATCGTTTATTTATTATACATCGTAAATATCAATCTGAAAAAAAATAAAATAAAATAAAAAAACTAAAATTATTTTTCTAACAGAATAATATTACTTCTATTGTTACTGATAAAATTGTTACATTGCCTTTCAATATAGAATAAAATAAATTTAAAAATTTTAAATAATAACAATAGTTCTAATCTAAACTATTATTTCATAAATCAACAAAATTATAAACATCTCATGACAATTGTTATTTTCATATTATTTTTGTTTTCTAATTGTTTTAATTTCAGTACATTTTTATAATTATTTTTAATCTTTAAAATAATAAATAATCTAGAAAATTTAAATGAAAATAGAACATAAAGTATTATAAAATATCACGAAATCAATATCAATTATTAAAATATTATTTTTATTTTGGTAATATAAGTTTTGAAATTCATATCAAATTCTTGATTATTTTTTCTGATAGAAAACTAAAAAATTGGTAGAGAGACAATTTCTCCAATCCCTTTAATTTTCCAATGCAAACATTTTTCCAATAGATTTTTTTGCCAATAATAATTATTCCAAAATTGTACAAAATAAAGGTGTCTAAAATATAAACATATAAAAGTTACTTATAATTTGTATACTCTCAATTTCTTCTATGTTAGGTGCATGGTCATGAGTATCAGCTCTTAACCACCTCAATGTTGTTTCTCCAACCTTCCGTCGTGGCCTGAACACTACACTGTGGATATAATCTGGATCGCCAATAGGTCCGATTTTTCGCTGTTGTATGATAATAATATAAATGGCCTTGATAGGATAAAAACGGGTGTTTATTGCCGGGGACCTGTATTAGTTCTGCCATTTGAAATTTAAACTTGAAATTAAGAACAACTTATATAGAAATTCAATGTCAATATGTTGACAACTATTGACACTATGACATGTAAAAGCAGTTGCAGTTATTTAATAACTAATAAACAATTGCAGGAAAATTGGAAAAAAATTAAAAATTCATTAAACATTTTATTTCTTAGAAAAAATATCCTATGGAAAATATTATTTGTAGGAAAAAATGTCGTACAATGTAAAACATTAATTATCTTATATTTTAAAATATTATAGAAAGTTATATTTGACATATTTCTTATTTTATACATATAAGTAATTTAGACAATTCAGATGATTAATTTAAGTTATATCGGTTAATTTTTTTGGAACTAAATATTCCTTGAAATCAAAAATTATCATAAGAAATGTAATTTTTGAGTGTAAAAAGAATTTGCTATTTAAAAATCGATATTTAATTATCTACTAGTGGTTGGCTTCACTGAAAATGTGTGTGAAATATAATTTAAAATTCGCTAGTACTACCTTAAATCAATTTAATCATTTTTACAACAAAGTTGAAAATTGATATTCCAAGAAAAGTACGTAAAAGATGTTTCATTTCAAAAAATCAGATTTTACGAAAGCAAGATTTTTTATTTTAAAAATTATGTCAATACATTTTTTAACTAAGAGTTATATATAATTATAATAATTTTAAAAGTGTGGTGAAAATTAACTTTCTTAAAATTTGCTTAAATGCAAAAAACATTAATAAAAATCTCGGTACAGTGGTTTTCTACCAAGTTATATCAGTTCACATTTGATGTCAGTTCAAACAGTTGTTATATCTCAATGTTTGTATACTTTTTCTTAAAATATCATTATTGAGTTTTTAACTAATAGAATATACATTACTCATATATAAACAAAAAAAAATCAAATATAAATATCCGAAAAAAGTGTTGGCTTTTCATTTTCATCTCAGAAGTATTTTGTATAAAATTGTTCATGAATAGAAAATTAAAACCAATTTCAATCCTTTTCAATCCTTTTCAATCTAACTTTTTCACTAATTCAACAAATTTTTTCACACTGATGAAAAAAAGAGTACTTTATTCGGGAAAAAAGCTGACGATCCATTTACCGATCAATCAGTATCGTTTCTCACTTGGCTTTGTGACTAAAAATTGGGAAAAAAGCGAATCGGCTTTTCTGAACGATATAAGTTCTAGGCTGCGTAACGTGTGTGAGATCTGCGTGTGGTACTCAGTCAAAAACGTCGCGTCTGTCAGATAGCGTCTGAAATGAAAAATAGGAAAATGTGAATACAAAAAAGTAGTGGGGATATAAAAAAAAGGCATAAAAAACAGATCTAGAATATCGCTTAGACTGCAAATTGAGATAACCCCGCGGGGATCTGTGTTCTCACTCCTAGGGGAATATAATGTGGCATTAGAGTGTATTGTCAACGAGTGCCCGCCAGGGGAGGATTTACGCCCTTGAATTGCAGCTTAAACGACGATTCCGACACAAATTTCCATATTCATCCGACGCGCCATAAATGCGTACGCTTACTGCAAGGAATTCGCAATAATTACTGTCCAAGTATGGATTAATACCGATCCGATTCATATTATACAACGATCCAAACTTTGTTCTACATTTTTTATAAACAAAAATAAATTGTACATAACTCAAAAATAAAATTATTTAATATTAGTAGATAACATCCTCATGCAATAACAAAAGATAACTCTTAAACTATACACAAACAGTGCCACTGACTTCTAAATATGCGCATAATATCAAGTTCCCAAGTTTTCTCAGAATTATCTCTGACTTGCTTAAAACACACAGTGATGTAAGAATGAGAAATCACTGCATAAGTTTTTTTATTAACACAAACTATTTTCATTTAAAAGTATTTTGCGATACAAAAATAACCTGTAAGCAATTTAATTTAAACTTCTTTACTCGTACAAGAGGCATTATACAATAAAACGCAACTTTAATAAGAGATTTTTTTTTTTTTTTTTTTTTTAAGACAAAGAAAAATGCAACAAGCGTTATCGTTACTTATTGAGAAGAAAATCTCATTTGAAGAGACGTTTCTGCGGCGCGCACCAAAATGAGATCCTGTCATATTTTTCACCATAAACGAACTTAAGTGGATAAACGCGGTGTAAGCGCCTATTTCCGCCATCTTGCAGATATCATGAGAAAAATCTTTTAATCGTAACTCTATTAAATTCCCCTCGAAAAAAAAACAGTTATTAGATTTTAATTGAGCTATAGTGTGCTGTACAAAAATGCAGTATTTTTGTTGATTATTTTTATAAGATTTAACTTCAACATTATTTTACAATTATACAGAAATAACAATAAATAACATAAAACATTACATCAATTGCTTGTAACTGTAGAAATTAACTTTTAAATAGCTCATATTATAGTGACGTAATACAAATTTGCTTAAAAGCAAGTTCAAGAAATTCAATTCCGAATAATTAGAATAAAATATTTCGTCGCTGACATTTTGGTAACAGTTAAAAACTCGATAAAGAACATGTTATGTCTGACAGCGCAATTTAAGTGCGCTTGTTCACAAAGTCAGCTCACAAGCATTATTAAAGCGTATAAAGACGAAAAGTGACCATTGCACGAAAATCGCACCGCTTATCTCACTTACACATTTTGTTCTCAAAGTCTAGACCAGATAATAACCATTTCAAAAAGCCCTTTTGCTTTTCTTCACCTAACAAAAAACAAATTTATTTCGATTTCTTTTCCTATCTACGTTGTTAAAAGCTCATCATTACGGCATGTAAAACTCAACTTTATAAACATTTAATTTTCCTAAATTATTTATTAAAGGAAGAGTTTTTGTAGAAAAAATGTAATAATTTAATATAATAAGAAAAAAGTTGATGCTAACGTGAAGGATTGATTTGCAGAGTGAAGAGTCTTTATCCTCTGAAGAATCCGTCACTTCTGGCGGATCTTCCGGTTGCACGGAGGAGAACTCGGGAGGCGAGGTGGCGTGCAACATCACTTTAATCGAAAGGCTTATCCGGTCTCATCCGATTTGGTTTCTCCCGGGCATCCAGAGAGCCGGCGCCTTCCACTTGTTGCAAGGAAAAGAGGAAGGGGTGAGTCATCTGCGCTACTATCAATTTTACATCCAGTTAATCATAAACATATTTTCACAACGACTTTCAGATAACTCGCTCATGAATCATTCAGTACTACCGCACTAATCTCTTTTCCATGACTACAGACTGGAAAGGTTACACAAAAATATCGTACACAGTGATCAACACTCAATATTCAATTTCAAATCCTTTATGTATCAAAACGAATTTGATTATCATCTAGAAATTATCGCTGAAAATAATACAGATGAATGATTTTTATTTGATATGAAAAAGCAAAAGATGCATGTATTAGTCTATATCCTGATCGGAATTACAATTAAACATTAATTTAGTTACTTTATGTACATAGAAAACAATGTTAAATTGTTTAGTAAAATACTCAGGCTTATTTCAAAGAAAATGTTTGAAATTAAATTTTTTTTCCAAAATTAGACATTTAGACTTTCATTTTAATAGTAAATGTTACTACATTTATGAAATTGTTGTATTATAAGAAATTTGTTTTCTAAGATAAATTTTATTTCACCTTGACCTAACGTAATCTATTTTACATTGTGCAAATTTAAAAAATAATCTCACCGCAAATAGGGTGTTCAAAATTGATTCCGGTTCAGACTGTATGAAAATACCATTTCAACTGCAAGATAGAATTTCATAAGTATAAAAAAATCAAATAACATCAGTGTTCAATTTGATTCTGTCTGAAGCTATAAATTGTTTTCTAACACGGCAAAATAATTCTACAGACAAAGAGTAACTTGAAAGTGTACTTTTTCAATCGACATATTTTTAAAAAAATTACTCACTATGGTTATTAAATTGTTTTTGTTTTTTTTTTTTGCATCGTTAATTTCAGCTAATAATACACTTGGGTTACACACGAATTCATAATTGGCCATAAGCATGCATTATTGCAAAACAACCCAAAATCCGTTACATTATTTTCAATACGATATTCAAATAGGCTACAATTGTAAATACAATAAATACCACGGATTTGAATACATTTACGGTAATAGCATTGCAGCCGCTAATAATCATATTTCACGCTGCACGAAGCATCCGCACACGACCTCACTTGAACGCGTCCGATGCAAATCAAATTCGAATTAACTCTCATCTAAGTTATTTAATCAGATTTTATCTGCACGGAGAGCAAAATCAACTTTTTCTACTCTCTCATTTCATTTTCAAATTCAATTCTGGACTGATCGAATTTGGCCCGAGTTTGCAGCCTGCATTTATAGTTGCGGTGCGCTTGCGGTGAATATAATAAACCGTGCGCTAGAGTTTGCCAAACTTTTACTTTAACTTAAACCTCGCTTCTGTTTCATGAATATTCCGCAAAAACATTAGTTCCAAAAATGATATAAAATATCACGTTGCTTGCTTTATTAAGTTTAATCGAAAAAGCAAATATTCAAGAATATTATTGTTTATATGAGCATTTAATTTTTTTTTTTTTTTTTTAAGTAAGCTTAATAAGTGTAATTAGCATATTTAAATTAAGTTTTTTTGTCTTGACAAAATGAAAATTCCCACGTTTATTTTACAAAAAAACAAAAAACAAAACAATAGAACCGTATATCTGAATAGATAACAAAACGTAAAATATTGCAGCAAGTTTTCATCGACGGTGATAAAACTGCTTGCAACGAACAGCTGCAGAGAAAATAGTAATATCAAGAGTCATTCGTCAAATGTTTTTTAATTTTTCTATTTTTCAAAAAGAAAAAAAAATATATACATATATATATATAAAGTTCAGTAAATAGAAATATTTAATAAAAACACTCTTCTGGGAATTGTTTTAAAAGATAATTTTGAAAATAAAAATAAAAGTTGTTAAAATAAATTTTTAAGAATAATTGCGTTTTTCATGAAATCAAATTTGGCGCTTGTTTTAGTTAAGTTGCAATCCAGTAGATGTGGTTGGCACTTGTGATTCTCGCATGCAGAGCGAAGTAGCGAGATTTCTTATTCGCGAAGGCGCTCACGTGCGATATCCTTGTCTTTGGGGAGCATAATATCCAGTGATCGTCTAGTGAGGGTATTGATGCCGAAACCCAAGTTACAAATAAACCCGCATCCGTGACACACGTTGCGAGATGCAATTTTTGTAGGCTTCTTTACTTTACAAGAAGCCAAATTGAATAAAATTAAAATCATAAATATTATTAATGACATGTGTCTTTGACTATCTTTATTGATTAAAAAGGAGATAAGTGCTGATATCTTTTTTTTTATAATTCATCTTTAATATTTACTTCTAACAAAATTACAGTTATTAAAAGAAAATTTGCCTTTTTATATACATGTTTATGACATTGTTTCAGACTATTATTGTATACAATGTTTTCTTATTTACTGTATTGCATTGAAACAATTTCATAGATAAGTTATAAAAAATTGTGTACAAATTAATTATCAAATACTATCATAATTTAACCCTGTTTCAGTTTAGAATAGTATTAAATTTATACAAGTTATAAAACTTATGAAAACAATTTGTTGTTATTTATTTAAGTTATAAAATGTATAATAATTATATTAATCCATAAACAATAATAAAATAGTTTAAATCAATTTGAAGCTATTATAAGTCAACTTAAAACTGAAATAAAATTTTTGCAAAATATTGTCGATTTTTTAAAATTTAAAAAAAAAAAAAAAAAAAAAAAAAAT
>JABFPM010001731.1:0-18921 GCA_022817325.1 Idris sp. 1 HC-2018
CGAATGAGGAAATTACTCATTATTTATGCGAATTAAATAACAGATTTGTGTTTAATGTTTGTCGGTTATATAACTCGCAGGAAAATCCTAGTTTTTTCTAATGTCAATTAAATAAAATTAAATAAATAAAAAAAAAGATATTGTTTTTCCAGTATGTATTTAAAGAAAAAAAAAATTGGCTTTCTTTTCATTTGTCAGAAAAAATGATGTTTCAATGGAATTGTGAGTAAGGCTTTGTAAAACATTGTTCTACTTGTAATATATAATTATTTAAATTATGAATGTATATATATATATATATATATATATATGTGTGTGTGTGTGTGAATCATAACTATATGATCATGTATGATCAGTCTTTGAGGATTATTGGTATTAAATGTGAATGCCAAGAATTTATTACTTATTCATTCTGAGTAAATCCTCACATAAGATACATTTTCACATCCCGTAAAGCATCTGATCTATGATTATCAAGCAGTCCAATTAAAGAAGATGAACGAAAAAGTTAAAAACCCGAAAAAATAATAGAAGAGAAAAAAAAAGGTTTCCCAGATCCAAATAAACAAAAAAGTAAGTTCTATTTATAATAGAAATAAACTGTATAATGAAAACGTTTATAAAAATGGTCTAATTTATTCTTTTGATTAAAAACCCTATTCATTCATTTTATTCCCATGCTCTGTTAAGACACGTGAAAATTATATAATAAATAGTTTTACTGTTTCAATACAATACGTATGTCTTGGCTCAATGAGTGACCAGTCACGACCGTTAGGCGTGGGAGTGTGACAGGTGTGTAAGAAAATGGTAAAGTTATACATAATTGGCGCAATTGTCGTGTTACTTTTATGAGCCATACACGAAAGAATAAAAAAATGAGTGTGGACGTGCACACAACTTTCGACTTTATTTTGAATGCGTCGAATTGGAGCGATCATCCTGACTCTTTTACGCGCATCATGATTACAGGAAAAGGCAATTTGCCGAGATTAAAAAGAAGTGCGGCACATAATTGCTTTGCAATCATACCTTTAATAAAGACTGAGAATTCGGCCGGTACCGGGAGGAAAACAAAGTGCCAATGTATATCGTGGTTTTATTCAAAATAAAATTCGATTGTATTCTTCGTGTGAAAAGATAATAAAACCAACAAGCAAATAATTCTCATGTTTAGTTTTTATATGCTTAATTGAGAAAAAAAATATTGACAATTGTCCGGCAAAATTAACCCAATTCCTTTCACCTTATATCAATGCTAATTACTTAATTATATTTTATATGAAGTTAGATAGTTATCAGACAATAACTATTAAAGAAAGAGTCTTTTTCTAATTACATATCAAGATATTCTGTGTGATTGCATTTCCAGTTTACAATTATTCGAGAATATTCACCTATTATTTACTTTTTTTTTCCCAGTTATGGCAAATTTTTTCCGACTTTATTGTGCAAATTTAATTGAAAAAAAGAAACAAACTATAATGACATTGTAATAAGTCCAGATTTAAAATAATTATGAATGCAGGTGTAATTTGTCTTGGCTTATGTGTTTTTTTTGTAAAGTAGTTTATTATATAGTTTTTTAATGAAATTTCGGTCCGATGAAATTTAAAATTTGGAAATATTACAAGGTTAAAATCACAATTCCAAAATTCCTATGATAATTAAGATGTTTCAGATTTCAAGTTATAAAATCTATGATGTATCATCTTTATCATGAACAAACTTGTCTTTTTTTCTGAGTTTTGTGAAAGGAAAATGAAGATGATTAATACATTATCAAGTTCAGATTCAAAATATTTGTATTAAATAACTCGCAAGTATTAAGTAATTTGAAAATATTTATGTAAGTGTTTAGTAACAAGTTTATTATTAAATTTAGTGATAACTGTTTTACCAGACTCGCCAGAATTTTTTTAATTAACTTTGACCAAATTGATTATTAATAAAAATTAATTACAATTTTCGGACGTTAAGTGCATTAAAAACGTACATATTCATTAAAAATGTGTATGTTATATGCGTTTAAAGTTTTACTTTCTATACCTGTTGAATCAGTCGTTTATATATGTTGGTAATAATGCAATGAGTGGCGTTGTATAAGCATTAAAATACAAATTTGTTTGCAATAAAAATGAAGAATTTCGAATTATGTACGTGTTTAAGAGGAGGTGCGACCAAAAAATGCGGAAAAATCGAAAAAAAAGTTGATTTTTTTTATTGCAATTTTGGATAATTTGAATCTTTTACTATAATGTAGTTGAAGTCAAATTTCGATATACGCATTATAAATAATATTTTGTTAACAATTTGTTTAGTAGAGCTATTCTGTTGTGCTTGAGTATGAGTTATATTTGCATGCTAAATTAAATGAACGTTAAAGAGCTAAATCAGTTGCTGAAAAAGCTAAAATGGCCAAATTAGGTCCTAGTTATGGCCCGGGCATCGTAGATTAAAGTATTATGTTTGTACATAGTGATTAGATATGAAAAAAGGCAAAAGACACTGAAAAAACGTTGCCAAACTTTAAACGCGATTATCTCCTAATTTAATTTTCGGTGTTTTCTGTACATAACTTAATTTTTCTTAGTCAATTTTCAACCGATTGACCTGAAATTTGGCACAGTTATTTCTGATAGCATAATAAAACTTTCTGTACGGCAGATTTTTTATTTATTTGTTTAAACAAAAATTATGTTAGTTTGAATATAAAAAATACGCCAAAATAGTACTAAAATAACCTATTTTGTGCACCTGCGTGCTCAAACAAGCATAACTTTTTAACAAGTCAAAAAATCAAAATTCCGTCTAACAGAAAGTTGTATTATGCTATCAAAAATAACTGTGTTCAAGTTAATCGGATAAAAGTGGACTGAGAAAAACGTGGTCAAATTTACCCTAATTTCAACTCTTATCGTTAAAAAAAGGAGGGTAAGTTATATTTTTGTAGCGGTTTCAACTGATTTTCTTATTCAGCCTATTGAAAACTACAAAATATAAAAAAAACATGTTATTTTATTCAAAATTGTGGATTTTAGCCGTTTTGTTCGCACTTCCCCTTACTTGAGGTATTAATAATACTCTTTAGGGTGCCAATTTTAACATGAATACGTAACTGTTCTTATAATTTTGCATATATGAGTAAGCAAATTAGTTTAATAGTAGACATTTTTTTTCGTTTGGGTTCATTAGGTCGAGTGTACGAATTGTAATTGTGAGAACCGATTTATAAGCATGACCATAAACTTTCAGTGAACATATAATCAGGTTTCTTTTTTTGATCAATTTCTTCAAATTTTTTGAATTGAATATTATTCTTGTTTTACGATAACAATCGAAGTGAATAATTAATGACTATTTAACGGTTATTAAAAGTTACAATTTGTTGAGTTACTGCGGACAAATTATTTTATTGTTTTATTTAATTACGCGATAAATGTAATAAATTATGCATTGGATCTTTGATGAGCCTGTTTTATGGCAACATGGCTTGCGCCAGAGTTATTTCAGTTATTATTATGATGTGATCATTTTTCACTTTTACCGGAAACACTTTATATTCTTGATGTTATATTGATACAAATGTATGAAAATAATATGTGCATGTGCATAATATTCGGGATACAATTTCATACAGACAAAATTTTACAACAAAAGATAATTTATGTAACAAGTTTTATGTTAATTAAAAATAAATCTGAATTTATATAATTTTATGATAGAAAGTTGATGGTAATTAGAATATATATGAAAATGAATTTGTAAATAGGGATAAACTTTTGTTTCGTAATTATTTGTTTTTAATACTGTAAGTTAGTGAAATTCAAAAAATGATTTATGCATTATTTTTTAGAGAAAATTTTGTTAAAAATAAGGAGACATGATTGGAAAAAGGAAAAATAATGAAAAGTGGCAAACATTTGCTAAGATGTATAATTTTTAAACTTATTAAAACATACATTTTTACTGAGCTTCAGAGGTTCTAAATGTTTAAAATATTTTTTATGCTATATTTGCTCATTTGTTTGATTCATTTTTTAAATCTTTTTTTTTTTTTTCGTTTTTGACGTAGATTATTAATAGCTGCACGAGGAAAGATGAAATTTGTTATTTCATGAAATAATTATAGATCTTTCTTATAGGTTTTTATTTATTTATTTATTTATTTATATTGTTAATCATTGTTAATTTTTATTAAATTTAAATCTCAAATGCTTCATAAATGACTGTCAAATTTATAAGTAATATATAGTTTAAATTTTTATGTGTCAGATAGTAAAAGGAAAATGTGTTTCGCATGTGCTGACATTGATTATATTATATATCCCAATGTTAATTTTAATTTCTTAGTTCAAATTACATTTATTTAGAAAGTGAATAAAATAAGATTACAAGGAAAATATAGTTATTATAGTAATGAAAAAATAATTTTATTGAAATTAAATGTAAAACAAAATAAATGCTAGAATTATTGCTAGAACTAACAAAAAGGGATAAACCCCACCAGGTTTTAAGAAAGACAATGCAATAACTTTTTCAAAAAGAAAAAATAATAGAATAAAAAATGCATGGTCTTAAAATTATCTACAAAATATTAAGTCACAAAAATTTTAAACGAATCTTTTGAAAAATGTGAAAGTTATCGGTATTTGAATTTTAAAAAGAGACAAATTTATCCCCTCCAGACTTCTAGTGTTAATAAGTCTATAAGTTGAACATCTTTACACATTTGTAACACTTTACATTATTTTTACTTGATCAATATCTTTTTTCTGTACTCTGAATCAATTTAAAATATTGCATCAACATTTTCCATCTTCATTATCTCAAATTGTAATTTCTTATTATTTTTTTAAAAAAAAAAAATAAATAAAAAAAAAAATATTACATTAAGTACATTTCAAGTAATTCCGTAAGCAATTTTTTTTCTCTTACAATACAAAAAATCACAATTATTTTAACAAAAAAATTGGCAATTAACTGGAGTTCTATAAATTTATGTGTGCTTTTAAGAACAATCAGGCAAATTAATCTAGATGAGGTCTGTCAGTTCGTGCAGATTGTCCGAAAACTCGATCATAACCCAGACCTCATTAAAAGATTAATACACCAGATTGCAGCAGATTTTCGCTTCGATTATTATAATATTAACCAAGTTTTCCCAGCACGTTGTTCTCCAATTCCAGAAGCAAACAAAATCCACCCCTATTAGAAATAACAAATTCAAGTCACCTACATTACAAAAACAAGTGTCTTGAAAAGTAGACAAAACTGTTCTAAATAACAGCGTAGTGCCTTAATTTAAGTCACTTTGGTCCATTTTTTTTGGTGTTTATTTGTCAACAACTTTTCAAGACATTTACATAAACAGAATGTCATTTCTAATCATCATTCATTTCAAATTGTAATGTCAATAAAATGTCTTCTTCAAAAAAGAAAGGCTTTTATCATCAGTCAGCGAAGCTATTTTGATTTCAAACAACCTGTTTCTCGTCTGGCAACCCAATTCTTGTTCTCTTCATGAAGTCTTTCCGCATACTTTTACAAGCGGTAGACCACAAAACGCAAAAAGGAAAGGGAAGTTGCCCATCTATCTCAGTGGCGCATTTTGGACGCACTGGCTCTGTCGCGGGTTTCGCCCCACCAGCCGATTTTAGAAGGCGGGCACGGTCTTACGTGAAAGTAAGTCTTCGTTGACTGGGAACGCGTGCCCATGGTCCTGGTTACCTGTGCGAGTTGAGTTTGCAACGGGGGTAACCCCGCATTACGTGGGGACTATGCGAAACAGACACCACGCTACACTGCAGACACTCAACAGACGTCGGCTTAACGCATCACGCGGCTACAACTCTTACCCTCTTCTCCAGTGAATTGTTGTTTGTTTTTTTGGTTTCCTAGTGAGCAATCCAGCAAAGCGGCTTGGATGTTAAACACCGTGGTGACGAGTTTTAGAGATTTGTTATTGGTGACAGCCGGGTGTTTCGTGATCTGTGCGGATTCGTCAAGCCTGGACCAAGTGCCAGAGGAATTTGTGACAACATGAGAGAGGCGGTGCTGGCCGCTTGCCTGCTGGGTTTCGTGCTGGCCGGCAGCCCTAGGCTGCCGAGAACTTCCGCCGACCAACGCAGCATCCGCAATGCCAATCTTCAAACCAACAATGTCACGGGAAACATCTTGCCCATCCGTGGAATCCCGAGAAATCGGTAAGTTACATTTTGTATTTATACTTGACATTTAGAGAGACTTGTGTGAAGGTGAGTTATCGGTTCGGTAAACACGTCTGAAGCAATACATATGATTTTGGCTCTAGAAATACAATTTCTTACGCAAAGTATCTTCAAATTCGATTTAGGGTCTTGTCTGGACGATTCGGAAAATTCTGACGAACAAGAAAAAATTACAAGACATTCGGAAATATATACTTACGAAGTTCAGATAATTTTGTACGTTATTAATCATATTGAAAAGTATTTTCGGATAAAATTCTAACCACTTTTTTATTTCTCAAGGGTTATTTACATTTTCTTTCCAATGAAACTTGTTTAAATAATGTATTCAAAAACAGGTTGTTTATCGTAGAAAATAACTATCTTTAGCAGACATTAAAGTTAGGAAAAGTGGTTAACACGATTGTTTCTTATAATTTTTTTGTATAAATTCAGAGTTAGCGTTTAATCAGCTTGAAAATTATGTAAGCTACACATTTTTCTTTATCTTTTTGATCAGTAAAAGTATATAGAAGTTTGCATTACTTTTTTTTCTTCAGGGCAGAAAATATCAAGTTTTCATAATTACATGTTTAACAAATGTTGTTTCCTTGAATTTTGACAAATCCAGCCGATTCCGAAATTTTCATGTCATAATTTGAATTGAGCATGATGTGTCGCAAAAGCCCACCGACATATTGTTTCAGCAAATGTTTTGCTGATTTATCGACACATAATACCCATAGGATATTAGTAATGTATCATCAGGCCGTATAACTTTCGAATGTATTCCGGATAGTAAAGCCATAACACAAATTTCGTAACATAAGTGTGACTGTCATCCAATACCAATCGGATGTATTTCAGCTTTTAAAATATGCCCGAGATATATTGTAATCGTTAGGTTCTTTTAGATTGCAAGAAGAACAGCAAGACGTTGATAAATTGAAACAAATAAATACACAACTGCATTGTGAAATTAATGCACATACGTTACAACTGTATGCACGGCGTTTGAGTATATATATATATATATATATATATATATATATAGAGAGAGAGAAAAAATAATTCTCGATAATTAAAGTTTAAATTATTCTTAACCATCAATATTTATGAAGAGGTGAGAAAAATGAAGCTACTTTACAAATTGCCGAAGAAATTGCAAACAATATATACTCGTAACACGTAGATGTTGAATTTCGTTTATTTGAATCCTAGAGTAAGTGGCATGTAAATTTATGCCGCAAAATAAATCCCTGATTGCATATGTACATACAAATAAGGTTCGACATTTTTGCCAAGTGTATGTAAATTTGTAAATGAAAAAGGAGTTATTGTCCAAAATTTATCAAATTTGATAAGTGTATTAACTTAAAAACCTTCTTTGGTAATTTACGTACACGTTTTTTTAAAATTATGTTTTAAAAATGTTATATTGAAGTTTTTTAAATCAAAAATTTTACATTCATGATATCTTAATATTTTTTAAATCTAAAGTTCTTGTTGGTTATTGTATAAAATGTTTGAAATTTTTCTCGTACGTGATTAAAAGTTTTGTCTCTTATGCACATCCGCTTAAAACCAATTAAAACTGACGTCATTAATGCGCAAGCTCGTGAACATTTTCCTGCGTTTGAAGTAACTGCAAGCAGTGTCTTCCGGTGAAACCGCTACCTCGGTGGTCCGCAAACTATTTCACGACTCTTGCTATCTCGAACACCTATCCTGCAGTTTGTTTAACCTTTGCCAACTTCCGTTCGCGAGAAAAGTTTTGTTTTAATTTCACTCTTTTTCCCTGCAAATTTTCTTGACAAACTAAAATATACATGACAAGAAATTTAAATTTAAATATAAAAGTTAAAAATTTACATGATCAATAAACGACACTGTCATTTTTGTATTACTCCAGTTCGCTTTCTCAGTTTTTTCTTCACCTCTTTATTAAATTTATAAATATATCAACTATCTTAATGACCTTTTTTTCAGTCATAAAAATACTGAAAAGTTTAAATGAACCGGCGTTATAAAAAGGTGCTGCATTTTTTTCGCTGGCATTTAAGGACCCAGAAATTTACTTTTAACAAAACGACTTTTTTTTTACTCCCGCAATTAGCAGCTAGCAAATTGCGCAGAAAAAAAGAGAAGTAGAAGGAGACTTTCAGTTTTGTTCTGGGGATTAGAAGCCTCCGGTACGGCGCGATAAATCATGCCATCGGGAGTCGAGCTGTTGTTAACATTAACAAACTGTTGCGCAAGGTGCATTAATTATTTCGTGCCGCACTCGGGCATCTCGCAGAGCGGATTTCCTGGCGGTAAAAGTAAATTGAAAGAGCTTGCGAACGCCCGCGATCCAGGAAAAACTTGACCAATAAACGGAAATTTATATGGCGTGCCGTCAAGCTTATGGGATAACCATGATTCTAGTGCTAATTGCGTCATTCGTCTTGTAAGAAACAATGTTTAAGGAAAAGGGCGAAGGAATAGAATAAAAAGTGCATTTTTATCGGGATAATTTATTTGATGTTTATACGTTGAATTTTTTAGCAGGGTAATTTATCTAATAACAAAAAATAACTATAAATTTTCATCGTTATTTTGTATGAATAAAAAAATAGAATAAAATTAAATATTGAAAGAAAATTAGTTTTATCTGAAGATCAGGTTGACAAAAAATTATTTTCATCGTCATTTTGTATGGATCAAAAATGGAAAGAAAATTAAAATTCACTTTTATCTGAAGATCAGGCTGAAAAAAAGTAAATATTTAAAAATACCGTAACAACACTGGTGTGTTGGCTCAACAAAAAGTTTTATATAGGATTAACAAAACCGCGTGTCAATCAAAAATTGAGCCCGGTTTCACTGCACGATATAACAGTGCCGTTTGAGGACAGGAATATTAGAAAGTCAATGCGATTCATCTTGTGTGGAGTTTCTTTGGCTTATATTGTTTCATCGTTTGAACAAATAAATATGTAAAATGAAACGAAACCGGACCTTTATTGAATACTGAGGGGTGCCATTGAAATTACGACGAAAGTGTTTTAGTAGGTGAGGCTGGACGGAATTGTGCAATGGGATGTGCAAGAAAAATAATTGAAAGTCATGTTGTCAAATGATGAAAAGTTTATTGAAAAAAATTAATTATCTTATAAGTTTTAATTTTAATATACAAAATATAAGAAATCAAAAATTAATAATTTAGTTACAAAATTTATTAAGTTTCATTACATATTAAATATTGCAAATGCAAAAACCGGTGTTACATTTGCCAAACTTTTTTGTACTACTTTCTAAAAGTATTTTTGTTAATCATATTTCAATTTCTATATTAGAATATCACATTTCTAAGTGCAGAGTGAGAATAAACTTTAATTTGCATGGATAATTTTATATGAATTCATAACTGTGTTCTATGAGAGGAATTTTTTTGTTGGTAAACTTAATTTTTCGCACCCAAAAAGACAATTAATTTTTGTATTCAACTCTGATAATGTTTAATTGATAAACTAGTTTAAGTAAAGCAGACACACATATATGCGTGTTTACAGACGGAAACACGCACGGTACTTTCTATTTGACAGTTGCGGAACTGTAATATATAACTTCTTCATAAAATTATTGTAATAAACGTATTAGATTATCCAACATTTACGATTCCAAACATCAATTAGCAATATAATAGTTTCACATTTCGATAAAACAACAGTATAAATACTCGTAGGCATTTAAATCTTGCGGTTTAATAATAAATAATAAAAAGAGGATTCACTTTTTTTTAATTTCGTCGTAAATTTCAAAGCTAAGTAATTATGAAAAAATGAATACCAATTACATATATCTATTTTTATAAGCTATCAATTTTATCGAATGCATTTCAGTAACAATTATCTTAATGACAACAAATAGTTGTTCACGTATCAACGGAATGTTCAAAAATTAATTGGAAAGAGTTGAAAGTGCAGATTATTGTTCATTCGGGCGATCGCTCTGGCGTCTTAATTGACAATGCCCAGTTTTTTGCGTCTCACTTTGTGTTACAAAAACCAGTTCTTTCAAAATCATTTGAATACGTGTGTTTAACGCACATTTACCGCTGTAATTGACGGATTTATTCCGGAAAAGAAAATCGAAAGTGCACAATATATAAGCTATTCTTATATTTTGCTTAATCTGATTTTTTTTATTGTGTTGCAACATCTTTTTGAGAGTTCAAAAAGTCTAACATTTTCTGCAGATATTAAGAATTTCAAAATTTTTGCAGAGTTCGAAAGCTCAAGTTTGTATCAGTTTAAAACATGTAAAAGTTTCTGCAGATCTTAAAAAGCCAACTTTTTGGGCAGATCTTATAAGTTTTTTTGTTCCCGAGTTTGTAAAGCGATTTTTGGAAGTTCTTCACAAAATATTTTATTAAAAATGTTTTTGTATAAAAAAAATCATTTGAAAATATGGCATGCCACATTTGATTCCTATTAGGGTCCTGTAATGGACAATTCGCGATAATGCATAAATAATTACATTCAAACGTCAGCGAAACAGTCCGTTTTTCTTATTTCTTCGGCGCTGTTTAAGGTAACCCAGAAGTCGTGTAGAAAATGAACAATGCAAAAGCCGAAGATTAGCATTTTTGTTATTGCGCGAGAAGGCGCAGCAACAGGTGGATTTTATCGCTGACTCAGAAGCGAGCGAACCCGCAGTCGAGGACAAAATTAATTGCCGAAGGATCGACAATTACCCTTGGATGGCATAAGTGACGTCAGGCAAAAAGTATTAGCATAACGTTTGCTGTTTCTATATCGTGAACTTGAAAAGGGATCGACCGACGTTATGTCTTTTTCTTCCGGGAAAAATCTGTTAAGTTATTTTAAAAAAAAAGTTCTGCAGTAATATCTACATGGTTCATTTAAAAAAATATAACAAACTAAAAAAAATTGTTAATTAAATGTTATCATTATTATTGAAAACAAAGTGTTGATATCTTGTGAAGAAAATGTCAATAAATAATAATTAGTGGATTACTGTTGATCCGGTGTTTTCTCGAAAGTGAAATTTCAGTTTTTTTTTTAATAAAGGCCAATATACAAAATTAATTAACGACCAATAAAATGTTTAATCGGATGTAACGATGCTAATTGCCATTTAACGAGGGACTAACTGTTGAGTTGCAGTAAAAATCTTGTAATTTTCAGTGTTAATGTTTTCAAAAAGGATTTTCTGCTCAACAAAAATATCATCAGATTTAGAGATAAAATAAGATCCAGCTTAGATTATGTTAAACTTCATATTAGATTTCGGAATTCTAAAATCAGGTTTTGGAGCCACTCGGTGAAAGTTTCGATCATTTAATTGTTCTCGAATTAGAATATTGCTAAAAGTTAATCGATTGAAGAAAGCAAATTTACATAATGTATCATGCAGGTGATGTGAATCGTGACCTGATCTGAACCTTATCTATATCACATACCCTATTGTTATTATACAAGCAGGTATCTAACAGGATTCTCATTATTCAATCTATGTATATAGGTATGCATACATTGTAGGGACTGACGAATGTTATGATTTGTTTCTAGCAAAGTAAGAGAATAATTTAAACATTATTATAATTTATATTGTTTAAGGCACATTCCATAAAGTAATGAAACTTTTTTGTTTCCATCATGTTTAGCCAGAAAATCAGATTTACCATAAGATTATTCGTATAAATCATTCGATTTAAATGCAAATATATTGATCAGAATCGGTATTAAAATTTATCGTTCCATTTGATAAAAATTTGCTGAATTAGTGATCAAATTTCAATAAATTTTTAATCGACCCCGATTACATCTCAATATAGCTGATAGACCTAGAATTATAGTTCATTTCTTTAGACTTTTATTGAGATACAATCATTTGCCATCGTTTTTTTTTTTGCATTCAACTTTTTACAGTCACACGATATTTTGCTATTAAAATTAATTTCAGTCCCTTTAGTTTGACCTTTTGAATTTTTTTACGTGAAAAACGGTACCCGAGTAAACAGATCTGTTACTCAATCAAACTAATAAATCAACACCTCACTTTTCCAAGAATCTAAATCATTTTTCCCTCTGTAACAAATAATTATAAATCACTTGCGATTTTCTTGATGCTCTATATTACTAAACGTAATTTTAATAACATTTATTGAACACGTACATACATAAACTTACTACAAACATACAATAATCTTCTAAAATACAAATCTATTTTAAATGAACTATAAAATAAAAATACAATTTATCCGAAAATTGAATAAAAAAAACTAGGGCAGTTATTTTTGTACATATATTTAGAAATATAGTGAAATCAAGATAACTTTCTGGAATGGTCCACATTGCCGTAACAATTACGCGTGCAAAATAAAATAAAAATCGGTTCCGACATTTAAGTCGATCACTCTGCCGTTTTCCGTGATAAGTATCAATGTTTCAGTGCCGTTGACGTAACGTTTATCTCACGCGTGAAAGTGCCAAATAAGTGTGAATAATGCAATCGGCGGTATATACACGTTGCACATAAAACGAAAAAGTTTTTTTTCGCCTCGCGAAAGCTTTCGTTTTGTTCTTATATTCCGACAAATGCGGTATTCCGCCTTGGGTAGTTTTAAGTTTGACCTCGTTAACCCCGCATAATTAAGGGTTTCGGCATTTCGTCGGCAAATAAAGAATACTTTGCTCACTTGTGGCCCGCCAAGCTTTGTTTAATGTGGTGAAAACCCACCAAACTGAAAGTATAAATTCATCGGCTCTGCTCTCCCTCTTATCGCGATCTTCTTTTAGTACCTTTTATTAATAATTATTCAAAGAATTAATCTAATAAATGTATTATAATTCAACTGAGATTAATAATAAAAAGTTATACGTTTGTTGGAAATAAAGATTTTTCTACAATTAAACAATTTTGTTACAACTGAATAACAAAATAAATCGAAATGTTCATTATCAAAAAGAGTTTTTTGTCTCAATTCTATATTTGTTAAAAATGTACTTAGTATTTCTTGGATGAAAATCTAAGATTGAAACAATTTCATTATAAAATATTAATTGTGTACATTATAATTATATAATACTTCTTAATCCCGAGCGTATCTCGTTAAAGCTGTTATTACTTGGCCAAAACGTAGCATTTTTGTCTTGCCCGAATTGTCATAAATTGCGATTTAACAATTATATCATAATTTATGACATTTTATATAATGAAAATTGCATTTACCTTATTTTTATCTATATGAAAAGAGCACTTATTTGTGTATATATATATATATATATATATAAAATCTTCTTTTTTTTAATGAAAGTAAAAGAGAACATAAAAAAGTAAATCAAGCAATAAAAAAGGCACATTTGCTGCGAACCGTTTTTGGTTTATCATAAAACTCTGTGAGTGAAAAAGTTCTTTTTTTCTTTCTTCCAGATTTCTTTCGAAACTATATCATTTTGAAATTTGGAACGAAAACTTTCGGGAACGTTCATATTTTATAAACGTATGCATCAACAAAAATGTGCTTCGCTCGTAAACCGTGTTTGAATAAAAAAAACAGTGTCTGATGTCTTCCTCGTGACGATTGCGAGTAGGTGGACGAAAAAAAGTAAAAGAGTATTAAAAAATCAATTCCAACATTCTTTTACGCTTGTTCACGGTTTGTCGCTTATTAATAAAAATTTACGACTCGCTGCAAAAAAGTTACGGAAACAAGCATGAAGATTCTCAGCTACATATCGCGCTTGTTTGTGAAATGCATTTCGGAACAAAAGTGTCTCGGTGCGATTTTTATTGCTTTGCCAAATCGATTCAACAAGCTATTTACGTTGTTCTTGTGCTCTTCTTATCGCGTAAATTGTATCTTCAACTTCGTCTAATCTGAAATACGATATACTTCAATTAGAAGTCTTACTTCTTTGTTTCGAAAAGAAGTAACACAAAATTGTACACTGATTTTAAAAAAAAGGATAAAATAAGGTCATTTGTTAAGAAAATGTCTAATGACAACTCTTTGAATATAATAAATAAGTCAGCAAATTTTAATTAAAACTTTTTGTTCGTTCAACGAATTGTTTATTCTATTTTTGTATGGAACGATTCTTATGCAAACTCAAAATATGAAGGCATTCTTTTCTGGAGGCCATAATTTTATGGCAAACATTTTTATGTCGAAAAAAGAAAGAAAAACGTCTCCTCGAGACTTTCTTAGTCGTGATGTAAAACGAAAAAAATGAGCTGCTTATGTATGTCTTTGAAAGTCAATAAAACTTATCCTGGATATCAATATTTGAATTTAATTTAGTTTGAGTGTCTAAATATTATGTTCAATATTTGCACTATTATTTGCGTGCTTATATATTACAAAATCCCATATTACGAAGCGAATAATTCTTCTTCAAATTTCCAAATTAATTAGGTAACAACTTTTTTTGCTCGAAAAAATGTCATTTAAGTGTTTTATCAGAGAAATTTATTTGATAATTTTTTTGTCCACTTATAAAATTCATGCTGATTGTTTAATTTTTTGTGCGAGTATTTATGAATTAATCGAGCGTATCAAGTGTAACCTGTCATCAAAAAGCTCATACTTCCTCGTTGATATAACTTTTTTCTGCCACATTTTACACGAGTTTTGACCAAATAGAAAGTTTGAATTCGTTCCTATTTTTTTTCTTGTTTCTCTAACTGGTGATCTTTGAAACCTTTTATTTGATTTCCTTTTTCTCTTTTACAAATTAACATACGTATGGCGCGAAAGGTGTAATTTGAAACATGATCTAAAATCTTCTATTCGTTCGAAGTTAAAATTCTTGAATATAATTTGAATACCATTCGCCAATTGTGTTTACAGCTATATATCTATATAAAATAACAGAGGTTTCGCTGTAAAACTTATAACACTCCGAAAGGCTCTTTAATTTTTGTTTCATCCAACTGCAGTTCGCCTGTTCCTGCTATGCGCCACACTATTTACCTCGAAATTCGTACAAAATTTTGCGTTTTTCTGTGCGTTCGTTATGGTATGGCCAGACATTAAACTTTTTACGAGAGAATATAAATCTTAACACTTTCCAATTTCTCCTCTTTCTTACGCTGACAAGTTCATCGTAAGAAAAAACTTTTATGACACAAGATTTAATGTTCGATGAAAAAAGAAGCGAAAAAAAAGAAAAAAATGTTCAAAGGACAGTTTCAATAAAATGGAAAATTTGGGTATACGTTTTTTTCTTTTTAATTTACTCCAATTTCCTACGAAAAAATAAATCAAATCAACTTTTGTGATTTTGACGAAATCTTGTAACATTAATCTCGCGTCTTCGATATTCATAACGACTTAATGCGCTCCATTCACCGGCGATCGTGAAAGTAATTTTTTTTCCGCCTCTCGTTTTTTTTCGTTTCTCATCCTTGGTGCTCTTTTTTCTGAACGCACTGTCGTTATCTGCGTTACAGTTAGGTTTTCAGTTTCATGAACCGGGTCAGATGGGAGATTCGAATTTTCGGCTGTTATAATAGTTTTAAGGAGATACGGTACATGAGCCGTGAGAATAGGAACGCATGAATGAACGGCATGATGAATGGCGGACGTTTTTCATTAAAAAAATGCGATAATGCTTGTCCGAGTCATTCTACCAAATCATGCAATTTTGTTATGCAGTGTGGAAATGCTGTTGTTTGAGTGTAAACTTGTGCAATCGGAAGTTTTCATATCATCAAAAAAAGAAAAAAATTAATTACCAGGATAGAATCTGATCACATAGAAGTTGTCACTTATTTGCAGTTTCTAAGTTGAGAAAGTGAAAATCTTGGCAGAATTCTCTTTTTTTGCCTCGTCAATCATGTGTCGAACATTTGTATAATTTTAAAGAGCAATTTAAATTTAAAAAAAATCTTATAGAAAGACTTGTCTATTAATTCTAATTTTCAAGTAAAAAAAATTGAGTTGATTTTGTACGAAATTGTTCCAGAAAAAAGTAGTTCACATTTTTGCGAAAATTCATAACTTTTATGTAACACACTTAAAAGTGACAACAATTTTCTCCTGTAAATTTTACACAATTGTGATGAAATAATTTTTCTTACTCCGATTACGTTATTAGTGTGAAAAGGCTTGTTGGTCAAATGTGCGTATCTGCAGTTCACTCACATGCTCATAATTCTACGCTTTCTAGCTGCGGCATTGGGGCGGTTTATTCCAATTGTAAAAGTATCGCGGGCGCTTCTGTATATTATACCCATAACTTTCCCGAAGCGGAAGAATAGAAACTTAACTTTTGTGTACAAAGAAAGCGGAAGGTCGCCAGCTGACAAGTGATAAGGCAAATTCTTCGATCTTTAATTGAAACGCGGACAAATGATTAAGGCTATTGTTTGCTTTTGAAATGAGAGAAAGGAAGAGTACAATTATTGTTCTCTATAACAAATTAACAAAAATAAAAAAACTGTAATTTGCTCAAACAAATGTTGATTTAGTTTAGCAATTTTATTGCAAAATAAAAAAGATATAAATAGAACTTTAATTTGATTTATGAACTTAAGAAAGATTTTTTTCAGTGTTAATCGCCAAATTTATCATTAATCAATGTAATCGGTTCTTTTTTTTTATTGCATAATAGAATAATTACTAACTTTTAAACACTCATCATATATTTTATAAAAAAAGGACTTGTATTTTCATAAATACGACTTTCATTAAGTAAAACTGTAAGATTGACTATTAATCACGCAAAGTAGTGTGACAGTCAATAAGTACGTAAAATTGATTAAAATGATTGATGGAAATCCAAAAGTGTTATTTTGTCTAAAATAAATTCAAAGCAGCTTACATCATAGTGTTCAATTTTATGCTAATTCAACATGCAGATTGAGCTTGAATGTCAGTTTTATTGTGCACGCAACTGTTGAGAATTTTTTTTTGCATAAAAAAAGTTTCGACAGAAGCTGCCGGAAGGAGCTTAAAAGTTTCCACAACGTGACGGAATTCTTAGCTTTAATTTCTGACAATAATTTCTTTCCTTTTTATACCGTTAGCTGTACCCGCAGGCTTACGCTCACTTATTTCATTAGACACGCGGATTATAAACACGGAGAAGAATTGCCATCGCTAAAGTGTCACTTGAAAATTTGCTTCTAGTTAAGTGATGAATTTATTTCAGTTCCGCATTGCTCTTTTTATGCACTTGAGAAACTTTTTGATTAGTTTAATTACGATTAATAATACTTTTTTTCCGAATGCAGTTGGTTCAAAAAATTTTGATCCGATTGGGTAATGGAAATGTAAAATTAAATATATATATATATATATATTTAATTACTATATATAACTACTATATATAAGAGTAGTAAATCATTTGAAGACAAAAAAGAAGTGTTGAACGCCATTTATCAGAATTAAATGTAAAACGCGTGGTACATTTATTATTTTGTGCAATCGTGCATTTTGACGTGAACAATATATATGTATTTTATCATATACCCGAATTGTTGATAATTTATTGATAAATTTGTTTTATTTTTCAATTATTAATGGTTCAAGATAAAATTGTCGACGTAATTTACAAACGCTCGCAGAAAATCATCAATGCCAATTAAAACGGGGACACGTGACTTTTTAATTATATGTGTAATTGAAATTAATATATTTTCCACTCGTTTGGCATTTTTTCCTCTTTTAACCGCAAAATTAATTCAAATTGAACATTTTGATATTCATTTGAACACGCGTCTGGCTCATAAAGCATGATCGTACATAGTTACGTTTCGAATGGCAACATTAACATCAACAACTGAGAGTTCAAAAAGCATAAATTGTGATAATTAATATATATATATACACAACAAGTATTGAATATTTATTTTATTTATTAATACTGACATTTTGTAAATGAAAATGTAACTGGGACAAAAACGTTTTAGCATGCGTGCTTGAAGAAAATGTGTCACAGGATTGGAAAATGCAGAGTCAACAATTATAATACATACATAAAATTGCAACAATTTTATAGCTCATTAAAATAAATTATACGATGTTTTTAATCATCAAAGTGATTGAGATTAACATCGACGTATAGAGTTATTATAACTTAATTTTTATGAATGATAAAATTTTGCTAAACTTATGGAAAACTGTGATATGTCTAGTTTCAATTATAAATTTTGTTGTACAAAATTGAATTGAACAGTAGTTGTGAAATAAAAATAATTATATTAAAATACGTTATACATTACGTAAAATATTATATAACACATAAATATTTAATTGAAACACAAAAGTACGACATTTTTCTACATTTGTCTTTTTTATTTACCATTAATTATAATCATTAGTTGTTATTTTTTGTTGTCAATTAATTAAACGTCAGCAGTAATATTGAAAAAAAAAACTTGCAATGTCGTCTATTTTTTATCGTGACAATTAATGACATTAATTGTTATTGGTACGCTGAATTTTACACAGAATCGCAGCTTTTTAGCGAATCGTTCGAATTCGTTCTTTTCGCCGGGCAATGGTTACTTTATATAATTTGTAATTACTTACTGGAAAGATCACATTTTCTGCCGAGTGACGCAAACGAACACATTTTACAGCCAGAATTTTCAACTTTTTTTAAATAACAGAAAATGAAATCGACTTTTGACATGTCCATATCTAATATCTTCAACCTTACACAACTTGTGACCTTTGTAGAAAGTAAACCTTTTG
>JABFPM010001732.1:0-18918 GCA_022817325.1 Idris sp. 1 HC-2018
AATATTTTATAATAGTATTTAATTTTTATTTTTGGATTATTCATTTTTTTAATTTTATTAAAATTATGTTTTTTGTTGTTTTTTTTATCATAATATGAAAGACAAATTTTCTTACTTTTAAAACAGTTTAAACAATAAAAAAAGTAGTGACGACTACTTCTTGAGTATTATTAACAATTATAACTACCATTACATGCCTTGTACACAATGCATGGGATTTTGTGCAAAACAATTTTTTACACGCTGAGATTTAACATTTAGTGATGAAAATACAAACAATGTTGTTTCTCAATATATTTTGCTTCGCATTTGTTGTCGTGAAGCCGGTGATGATAATTATTACGAGTTTTTCATGCATGAGACTTAAAACGTCTAATATTTATGGTAAGGTTGGTACGTGATTACAGAATTTAAAATACTGCGAACCAATTTATTCAATTAATGCATGTTGTACTTTAATGAGAGAATGTGCAATAATAATAATAATAATTAGTGGTTGAGTTTTTGTATAATCTTAAATATATTTATATGATATTGCATAAGAAAAATACTTATCGATTTGGAAAACATCAAACCCCATATCGTTATAATTACAAAACAAGTTTAATTTTTAAAAGTACCAAACAAAGAATTGTAATTTATTTGAATAAAACAGAAATGATGAATTTTCTTTTTTTTAATTTAAATATTTAAAATAACTTTTTTTTTACTCAAAAACTATTCATGAAAATTTAAAGTTAGACAATAGATAACAGTTTGCATGTCTAAAAAAGGGAATAATTTTTCGATTGAACTTGGTCATTGAGAATGATCACGAAACGAAAAAACCATTACTCGACGAAAAACTCAACGAAATCGAAAGTCAATGTGTATAAAATTTTCATTTATAGTCGTTCGCTTAGCATATCATTATTCGAATCGTTTTTCGGCTAAGAATCGTTTCTTCGGTTCTTATGGCGATTCTCTTTATTCTCATGCCGACACTTCCTTTATCGATCCCTCGCGTGCGCCCTCCCGACTGCTCGTGCAGCTTTTTCCCCATCAAAATCCGCCTTTCTTTCGTATTTTTTTTTCTTTACTTGCTCTTTCATCCCTCGCAACTAAACGTCTCCTTCGCAGCTTCGCTCTCTCCCTCTTTTTGGCCCTTCACCATCGTCTTTCATTCACCCTGAACATAGTCCAAACCTAAACTTCTTTTATACGCATCACCTCCTCTGCTCATTTTCAAGTACAAACCAACCAATCAAAAAGTCAACATATCACTTTCTAAAAAAATACATTTAAGGCACATTCGGTTCGGATATACTTTCAAAGTTCAAACCCTACTTTCTGCTTTATTACAAGTCTACAAGAATTTATTACAAGATTAAGAAATTATTACAAATTGAAGAATTAATTTCATGAAAAAAAGCTGTGAATATTTATAACAAAAATTCAATAATATATAAATAAACATTGAAAACGAAATTCTGCACTTGAATTTCATCACAAATCTAATACAACAAGTCTGCATTCATCTGCAAAAGATCAACAATCAAAAACTGCGCACAAAGTAGGAACAAAAATTCCTATCCACTGAATAGAGGCTAAGCACACTGAAAATCGCCGCAACATCGAAGGGAAGAAGAAACATAGTCAGTCAGACGTGACGAAAAACTCAGCAGCCATGGCAAACTATATTTTCCGAGCGAAGAATCAAAAGGTGTGCATATTTCATTTATTATCTCGACGTGTGAACGGACAGAAAGTGTAAAAGCAAACAGATTCGCTGCGTTGAATCGCGTCAGACGGTCGACGCTAGACTTGAGTTTCGTTCGTTAGCCCGACCGCCCGCTATTAATTCGCTACCACCCTTCGTTTCGTTCTCTCTCTCTCTCTCTCTCTCTCTCTTTCACTCTGTCTCTTTCGGCGAATCCATTTGTCTCCCCTCATTTCTCGTCGAATGGCCGAAACTGTGTCAGAGATTTAGGTCGACACAGTTGGTCTTAACAAAAGTTAAGAAGACGCTTTCGTTTGCGCATGCGGACTCGATTTTAATCGTTTTACCCCCAAGCTTCCCCCCGATATATGTTGGATACACCCACCAGAGCCACCCCGACAGCACTATGGTCTGCTGAACCCACCTCCTCTTCTATCTTTTTGTCTCCGCCAACTCGCTCTCACTTTCTATAACGAGCTTTTAATAGTTAATATTAGTTTACTCTCAAAGAGGTTAAATCCAAAGTTAGCACTTGAGTTGGAAAACTTGTTTCGCCGCGCATATAATCGGTCACTCGTAATCAGACGAAGTTTGCAGGCGAATTTAACAGTCTGAATTATCAACAAGTCGGCAACTGGGGAATGCCAAATGATTAGTTTTATACTCCAATTTTGGTTATGCAACACGTATTTCACACATAAACTCTGTTTATTTCGAATTGCGTAGAATACCCTAACAAGCTTATAAAAATAACAAAAGAGATAGAAATTTTACGAAAATGAAGAATTTAATTCTCTCAATTTTTGAATTTACCAGCTTAATTTGTACACATATAAAAAAAATTACTGCTTTTTAGTGATTCATTACTGATTTGATATTCAAGAATTTTGCAATTTTCGAAAATATCATCTAATTCGAATTATTGAAAATCAGTCATTTCTTCTTTCTGTGTGGTAAAAATTAAATTTGGAATTAATTACTAGGATTGACTAATGCCAAATTTTGATTAATTTTGGTAAATTACTGTTTAAAAAACGACTCAACAAATGTAAATTAATTACCGTTGAAAAAAAGCCTTATTAAAAATAATTAAAACAGTTTCACTTAGAATCTTACTTTATACAATCATAGACAATAACTGAGGAAGGAATCTCTGAGTGGCACCCAGCAGTTATTATGTCGTATGTTCGTCAGACTTAGTTATCTTGAAAAAGATATAGTCGACGATCAAGTTAATGTCAGACATTCGTCGATATCAAAAAGAAACTAGAAGCAAAAAATGTTGCTGCTGTCATTACAAGTAAACCGGCCCGCTAAAAAATATAAATTCTTTCATAATTTGAATGTGTAAGGTCCATAGAAACGAGGCCGTAAACGGAAAATTAAATTTGTTATGCATTCATATTTTGCCTTATTAAAATAAGCATGGAGTTCTCACGTGACGCTTATTTCAACAGTTCTTGTCGTAAACATCAATTTTTCATTTAACGATTTGTTTATCCACAAAATGAATGATCATAAATTATTTTAAATTCCTTTACGACATTTTTAATACGCTATATATTATTAATACGCTATATATGTTATATATCAAACTGAAATAAGCTTTTTTTAACCGAGCAAGGCCAGGCTAAAAAATGTAAACAAACAAGAACTATTTAAGAATGACCAGGCGTAAACCATAAATAATCAAAGTAAATGCGGGACAAGGGACTCTGAGAAACAAAACTTTGACTGCGAATAACAGGTACCACTTGACCGGTCGAGTTGGTATACAACACACAGAAGTTAGAAAGAGGTACACACTTAAAATGTGTGCTGCGTGTCAGAAAGAGCTGGAGGCGAAAAGTGACATTGACCTCGCTCACGTAACGTCAGCCAAAGTTCGAAGATCTCTCTCCTAATCCTCGTTTGCTCGCAGTAGCGAGCGAACTAAAAGCGACCGGGGATCTTGTTGTCGTGATCGTCGTCGGACCGGTTTGGCTGGGGATCGGCCGATCGCGAATAAGAAACACCTGAATCACTGTGATTTTGAGTCTAGTCCCCGAGGCACGCCAATTCTTCAAATGACTTTGCCAAGACGCACCGGAATAAAAAGAACCAAACCAACCGATGATGCGCCCTTGATTGCAATCAACCTGCTGCATGATCCTTTTAGATCAATGAAGTTTTCAAAAGAACTTTTGCTTCAGTTCTGTTGAAATTACAAAATAATTCTTTTATATCAAATCATAAATTTTGTTAATATAAAATTTAATTTACAAAATAACTTCATATATTGAATTAATTTCCACACATTGAATATTATTATAAATTGTTAGAAATTCTGAATTGATTGTATTAAATAATAACTTATTCTACTATCTTAAAAGCCCTGACATTATATAATCATAAAATATATTATTTATCATAATGTAAAACAATCTAGAAAACTTGTAGCTTCTACCTAACAACATAGAAATAATATATTGACAATAATAATCTGGCCAAACTTGTACATTATCTGCACGTAAATGCATAACGTCAAAATATTTACAAGCCAACATTCATCGCGTCAAACAATGTAACCTAAAACAGTTTGTTTAATAATTCAATAAAGCGATACCAACTTGAGAAACTATCACTTTTTTTGATGTTTTGCGTGTATTAAAATTACATAATTTTCAACTCAAGTGTCAAGAGTATAAACTTTGATCATACTTTCAATTTTTTTCTTTTTTACTTTCTTTTTAAAACAAACACAAAAGAATTTCTGTTTGCAATGAATATACTTGTAAAAGCACACAACACCTACGCGTTAGAATTACGAAATCACCGTGAAAGGAAGCATTTTAGCCAAGAGCTATAAAGCGACAAACAATTTTGACGAGCTGCACAGAGTTAAGTTTGATATGAAATCGTAGAACAGTGTGAATTTTGCAAAAGAAATATATATATACACAATGCACGAGTAATTTCCTCTTCTAATAATAAAGGGAGGAAGAAAAATTATAAAACAAAAACTAATAAAAACCTATTTTTATTCATTTTAAATTCAAAAATTATTTCCTCGTAATGCTTTTTACAATTCCAATAGCAAAAAATAAGGATAGATAAATCGTAATAAAGTTGGCAAAAAAACGGTACACCTTGTATGGGCGAACATAAACCTTATAAATATATAAATTTTGAACTATCAAACATTTTGTTAACAACATAACACACATTTTATTTGCCGATACCGTCGTAATTATTCAAACAATAACAAATACTTACGGTAAAGTAATACTCGCGAGAGAAACGCAGATCGTTAAACGAGAAGTATGAAAGCTTATAAACAAGGCGCTTATATTTTGTTCATGATATTCAGACGTGTACGAATATAATGATTCACCGTTCGCCAAAGTCTTTACATAACAAAAGATTGAATCAACATGTAATATTGTTCAAATCATGACTCTATTATTAAACGCAGTTTACTTCTTTTTTTTCATTTTTTACTATTACGATATGGAAAACGGTAAAGAAAACGCATCACCGCAATTTTACGATTGCAAAAAGATGACCAATAACAGCTGCACTCCTCACATCATTACGACTGCCAATTGTATATTCTTCATTAAAAAGACCTTTGCCACAACTATTGCCACACATTTTACGTTGCCATTACGCTGCAACCAAAATTAAATTGCATGCAATAAAATTACGTTAACTTTCATGCTTCAAAGAAGCGACTGAAATAAAGTTTGAAAAAAAATTAAATAAATATACCTACATATTTTCTTCAACAAATATTGACAAATTTTTTTTGTAAAAAGTTAATTTTATCATTATTATACACGCGACAAGTTGTGACATTATTATAATAATGTGACACATTTACTACAAAATTGTATAATTTTAACCAACAAAAAAAAACAAATTACTTGAGTGATCCACTTTGCAAGCTATAACGAGTGTGTTCCTGCGGAAAACAAGGTAGGGTTTCATCTACACGATAACTTGGCTTAGGTGATTGTGCGTGATTTCAGGATGTCGGTATGATAAATTGCGTGGACATTCTGCAATACACGCGTGCACGTGTACTGGCGCGTGATGCAAGCCGACTTCATATAATGCGTACAAGATCATGCTTCGGAATTTAATTTGCAATGGGCACACTCGTGTAAAAGCATGTTACACCTACGCGCTCGAGTTACAAAACCGAGGCCAGTTTATTGCCCGTTCGGAATATGGCGAACAATTTAGTAGACGAATTGTATGACTTTTTTTCATTCATACAAAATGTCACAGACGAAAGTAGGTGAACCACAATTTTATATTCATTCAAAAAAGATAATTATAATTTAGGATACAAATTTATTTCCCTTATTTTTTATCAAATTCACAGTACAAGAAACAAAAATTTATAGCACAGAGAAAAAAAGAATTAGTATAAAGAAAAAAAATGGCATTTATTTTTTCATGAATAAAAAGTATATGCATTGTATGTAAGATAAAAATTTAATGTTAATAAAAAAAAGTTTCGCAGGAAGTGCATTTGTTAACAAGTTGAAGAGCCTATTCTAAGCATTTTGATCATGCAAGGCTTAAGCACCTGTGATATGTGTGTCGTAAAAAAAGTAAGCTATAAAAAGGAACGATTGCAGACAGATCAGTGATCGGAAGAATAGGTTAGGAGACAGAGGAGTAATAGTGTAACAGCCAATAAGTACACACTAAGTCTCGGGCCGATGTCGGCAAATAACACTTCTACTCGTCGCGCAGTTGTTTGGCATCCACCAGATGTCGTAGGGGTTACCATAACAAGAAGAAAAGGGTAGACGCGTCTCAAAGTGAAATAGGTGCTGAATGAAACAACTTAGTGACCAAGTATAGAGAGCCTGTTTTTTGTCGCGGTGAACATGTGTTTTGAAGCTAGCATAAAAGCCTGATAAATGAATACACGATTGCAGTTTTTTTGTGCCAAGAGGATATAAGAAAAGCCGAGCCATATAATTAGAAACATTTTTTTTTCTTCCGTCGTTTTGTAATTATCATCATAGATATATCGGCGTTAGCTCAATTTTTTTTAGTACATTTCATGACTGCAATTGTGCTCTGTTGAAAGAAGTAATTTTTTAAATGATTATATTTTATTTCACAAGTAAAATTATTCTTTTGCAAAAATATGAATTTTTTAATGGATATTTTCGTTTGAAAAAAACGAAAAAGTTTTTCTAGTTTTAAATACCAAGTTTCAAGTAGTATATAATTAACAAATAAAATATTAATTAAAAAAAAGATCTAATATTTGTTTATAAACTAAGCTAACTTTGCTAGTTTGTAATAATAATTGTTTACTCTATACATTTTGAAGCTGAAATCGATAATGATATGGAAGTAGCTTTAATGAAACATTATATGGGGCATTCCACGTGAGATTTTCATTCAAAAAATACATTCACTTAAAAGTATTTTTTTCTGGTTCTTTATAATAAGAAAACACGTATTTTTTTCCATGCGTAATTA
This sequence comes from Idris sp. 1 HC-2018, assembly GCA_022817325.1. NCBI lineage: Eukaryota > Metazoa > Arthropoda > Insecta > Hymenoptera > Scelionidae > Idris > Idris sp. 1 HC-2018. The sequence continues at coordinate 7,190 of JABFPM010001732.1, forward strand.
TCGAATTACTATTACTTGAAATTGCGCGCTGTACCGCGCTTATCAATTTTAAAATTTTAATAACCCCCTAAAATTAAGGTAACTCACAATTTTTTTATTTATAAAGTGACACAAATGATAAATTGTATGTTTTATAAACTGTCATGACGGCTATTTTAGGTGTGAACAATGATCAAAAATAATGTTAGCAATATCTTTTTGTTTTATTGAATTATCAACAATTAAAAGTTACAAACTTCAATCGTATTTTTCTCTAATTTCTTAAAAACTGAGTTACCTGGTTTTTCCCGTAAGTCACAGATTTGTGTTTGCATTCTCAATTGTTCAAATAATTCTGTAGCTTCCGGGCAAAACGAGTAAACTGACATTTCAAAAAAAATGAAATTTAGTTTTCTCTTAAGTGTGTTTAATAAATTATACTTCATTGTATTGTAACAAATTTGATCGTATTCACTGGAAAATACTTAATTTTAGAGATTTCTTATAAATTTACCATAATATGATAAAGTATAATTTATTAAACACACTTAAGAGAAAACTAAATTTCGTTTTTTTTGAAATGTCAATTAACTCGTTTTTCCCGGAAGCCACAGAATTATTGATAACTAGCGCTGAAGATAACGAGATAAATATATTTACTACTGCATGTAATTTAAAATAAAAATTTCTTTTTGTATTGTAAGCTCTCATTAGTCGCATGCAAATGAACTATTAATTTTTGCAAGTTTATTTTGTAAGTACTATGCACCTGCATTTTTGAATATATAATGTTCGATTAGTAAATACTAAATCTGATTAATCACAAATTATACGCAACATTGCACACATTTTAATTTTCATTTCCTTTTTTTTAAAAAAAAAGAAAACTCATAACTACTTTTCTGCGAAATATTTAATAAATTTTTTATTAATATAAAAATGTTTGCAAGAAAAAAAAGTTCCACTTGCTTTCATGATAAATTCCCCGAGATATTTAAATTTTTCTTAGATAAAAACCTCCGCCGATTAATATATTTCTTACACCTACAACTGAAACATTAATAACGATGAATTATATTTATATTCCTCTTTACTTATCATTATTTATTATGAGTATTTATCTTTATATAATTCATTTTATTTTAACCATAACAATATCGAGGGCTGATTATTTAATGTTTTACTTCAATTTTGTATTGGGAATTTCATTTTAATTTTGTTTTTTTCTTTAAACTGAATTTTCAAAAAGATAAATAAATCGAATCTAAAAGATCCATCATACTTACAATTAAAACGTACTCTTATCTACTCTTATTATAAAAAAAACATAAATCATGCATTTATAAAACAATTGGTACAATCATTTTTCGCACGTTACTCACACTCAGTTTTCAATGACCGATGTCACTTTAGCCTTTTGATTCTATCGAACGCTCAAATTTGTAACATCGAACATCAGCGGCATAAACGTTATGCAAAGGAATGCAAGCCCATCTTTTTTTGCTCGTTCTCCTCTTCCTTTTCTGCATCCAGTCCTTCCTTCTCTCTATCCAAGCAACTTCTACTTTTGTGCCTTCTTTTTAACTCTCCTCCAATCAACCCCCTTCCTTTCACCGCTTCTTAACTCGCAGTGCATTTAACTTGCTTGCAGTCCCTACATCTTCATAATTCATACGTGTTCTTCCTAATGGAAATTTAATTTCGCTCGGTTCTACAGCGATTCTCAACTCGTCATTTCTCCCAGGAAATTGTTTTTCTTCTTCTTTTTGATTTAGTAAAAAAAACACGCGACTACTTGTTGTTTATCAATTTCTTAGACATCAGAAAAGCTACGGTTCTTCGAGAAATCCCCGGACTTTATTTTATTAGATGAGTTTAAATCAATTTTATTAAATTCTATGAAATTGCGTAACTCTTTATATTACTTTTGCCAAGGATTAAAATCATTAATAAAATTTCTTGTTGCATTGTAAAAATATTTTCATACTATTGTAAAGTAAATAAACTAGAAATTCTAATTGAAGGGCAATTCATAATAAAACTGGAAAGATATTATAAATCAAATATCATCAATTCCAAGGAAATTACATTAAAAAAAATCCGAAACAAATTATAAATAATGTTGAATGTTAAATTCGTATGCACCTTGCATCACAAATATTTTAATTTCAACTTTATATGCATTATTGTCAAGTGTATTTTTACATTACACTCGAAAAGAAAACTAATTAAACTTTTTCACCCACAGTTATTATTATTCTAATGACAATATCATTTCAAACAAAAGTTGTACATTTTAATTACAAAAATCAAACACGCAAAACAATTCGAAAAATTAACAGCCCGTTCATCGTGACACTTTTTCTGTACACAAGTAATCTAATAAAAAAGTCGAATTGGTTTTTATTTTGGAAACAGTGGCTGAAACGAGGCCCGAGAGCTGATTGCTATCTCAATTTTCATTCATTCATACTCGGTACAAAGAACACTCGAATCGAGGACACAAAGCACCGTAATAATCCTTCGAATTCGTCAATTATCCCGCAAACATATATATATATATATATATCTTTCATCCACCGTGGAACACATCTTCAGTTGTCAAAAACAAAAACAATAAAAACTTGAAAAACAACAGCAACTAGTGTGGTCGCTGAGTGCGAAGGCAAACTAAGTGACATAGATTTGAGAGCTAGGTGGCCGAAGAACTAACCCACCCCTTTGTTAGGCGGATAGTTAGGAAACTCGAGAAGGGGTTATTCGCAACAGTGCCAAAACCCCTCTCGATTTGGGACCCTTAGTGGGACCTGTGTGAGACCCATTCAGCGAAGATTGCATTACGTGATCTATGAAAAAGCCCCACTTGAGTGTTCGGTATACAAAGTTAATGCATATTTTATGCCCCGCGTCACGAAAACATATGCCGTTAACCAGGGTACACGAATGGATAAACAGGCAGACGCGCCAACTTTTCTCCTTTTTTTCAACAGAGAAACAGAGAGAGAGAGTTCAAAACATACGCCCCTGATCATCGATTATATATACATGCGATCGATGACAAAATAGTTCGAACCGCATTTGTCTGCGGTGTGTTATGCTTTTGCTCTGTTTGTTTAATGTATTCATGGGTTAAGTGGATTCTGCAGCTCCAGGATACAGCTTCACCGCTTGTTCATGAGTTGCAATTCAGATTTGTTTTAGATAATTGATTCAGGTTGTTTGCTCTATAATTTGAGCCTAAATAAGAATACGACATCACAGGATATAGTTAACTGAAAAAGTATGCAGGCTTAAGAAAAATCTACATCAATTCATTACAATTTTTAAGGTTAAAAACTAATTTATGAAGTGCTTTACTTGAAGTTTTTTTGTATTATAAGTTGTATTATAATTAATCTTTTTCATTAAAATGCATAAGCTTGTAGACGATTTGTAATTAGTCGCATATATTAATGAAACAAGTTTAGATAAATTATAATAATATATTCTTCATATAAGTGATGCACTTGATATGAATTAATTTCATGTGAAGCAATTCTTATTTTGGATTAAATTAATTATTATAAATAACGGATAATTAAAACACTATGAGCACTCTGATTTGTTGTAATTATCCTAATTAAAGTGAAGTTTGTTTTACAAACCAAGATAATATGAAAACACACATTATAATGCAATACAATATTGAAAGCTTTCAGCAAAGTATTTAAATGCAATATGTAACGTACATGAAATAAATTTCCAAATCCTGTTTTAAATTTAATATACTTTCTGTGAAAACATTGATAAATGATAATTAAATTGTTGTTCTCCGCATCTCGTATCAAATTAATTAAAAAAAATTAATGGGTGAATTGAATAAATTCTCAAAGTTTGTCAATAATAATATAATTTTTTTATTATTTTACCTGCAGACGTCGAATTTAGACTAAAAAGTGAAAACTCCAATATCGAAAAATGCAATTTCCCTCTAATGAACGAAATTTGTTTCTCGACTTGTAACATGTAACTGCAATAAAATCTAGGCAGAGACCACTTAGCCCGAAGGTCATAAGTTTTATCTTGTCGTTTGATCGGACGTGACGCAATTGCATTCGCGCAAAAGGAGATATAACGCATAAAAGACATGCGGCCATCGTTCGAATAGAAATAGCGTATAATCGAAGCCCGCGTATAATGAGATCAGTGCGACGACGGTACGTGCGCGGTTACGCAAATCTGCGGATTTCGTTGCTATGCAAATTGTGCATGGAAAGGGGGCGCCTGGGAAAAAAGGTCCTGCGTGCAAAAGATGAAAACGACAAGGTGAAAAAAACGCCATACGTAACGAAATGAAGAAGGAGAAAAAAAAGATGCTAATTATGCGAAAGTATACCTGGCTTTGAAATATATGCGCTGCCTTATGCGTCGTCGCGGACCAACAGACAAGCGCGTATATGCGTTCTAGGACAATGCCGCGCGTAACGAACCGGGGGATACCCGTGGAGAGAGAGAGAGAACAAGGGATACACGAAATTAAAATAAGTAGGCATAAGAGCAGATGAAAAATATATAATAATGTATGCGTATATAATCAGTGTACAGTTTCACCTCCGTATGCAAATCGATCGGAAGAAAGGCTCCGCAAGCTAACAATGCGAAAAAAATAATAATGTGACCTTCGAGCGTTCGCAGTTTTTATTGTTAGCCAACTTCTAACAGTGACGTGAATTAGAATTATTGTTGTACTTTTCAGTCGTTTTAATTCGAGAATAATGAAGACGATTATGGCGCTTTTATTTAAGTTTGAAGATTGCATGCACAACACATTTGAGAGATATTTTTTAATAAATAAACATTTTTCATAAATAAAAATGAATCGACATTTAGAAGAAATTATACAAAATTTTAATTAACAAATTCTCGAATACAAAATTTGATAAAATTCGAATTAAATTTGTTCTTCCCATAACGATTTTATTTGATTTTATTTTAATTGCTGCTTTTACTTCTTCGGTTTATAGGCACTACCATCTATAAAACTAATGAGGATAACTTTTGTTTCAATAAAAACTGTATCAATCATTTCATCGTATTTAAAAAGATGTAAAAATTTATGTATTACTCTGAAAGTTATTTGCATTTAATCAGCATATTTTCATTTCTACAGTTCTTTATGAACTATAATATTAATTGAGGTAAAATTTATTATCATTATTATTACATGCTTTATGAAAATTTCAAAAAATAAAATAGTTAAACGAAACTAAATAGAATCGATAAACGTTAAAACGGAGAATTATATTTTATGCTGGTTTTTAAAAACGGAGTATCAAATATTAAAATAACGAATAATAAAATTTGCCTATTCTATGTATAATAATATTTTACAAAGAATTTAAAAAACAATTTTCAAAATAGTGTAATATTTCCAACAAAATCAGAATAATTCTTTTAAACAAATGCAATTTGTTAAGCTGACAAAAATTGTTATTCAGTTTATTTTTATTTTTTCATCATTATAGAAGTTAAATTTAAATAGCTCTTACTAGTGAAAAGTGAAATTAAGAAAAAATATTTTTTAATTTCAGAAAAAAACTTGTCAATTGTTGCTTTAAGTTTGCCTTTTCACTGATTTCATTGACTATTTGTTTCCGGAAACATCGGTTGATTTATTTTATTATGACCCACATTAGCGTAGCGTACATTCTATCAAGAGTGAGTGCCTGTGTTAGACGTTTCCCATGTGCATCGTATACGACTTAAAGTTCACTGTTATGCAAATTACTCTTCTCACGCAGCCGATGACTGCATATATTCAAACGACGCAAAGTGCATTTTTAAATGTGAAAGAACTGCGCCTCGGTCCCTCATATTCTGAAGCAAATAAAACAGCAAAAACCTAGAAGAAGCAAAGCTTAGAATATTAAAAGTTACACACGCCCTTGGCCTGAGCTTGAAAATATGGAAAGGTGCTTGAGATTTCAAGGGAATCAGATCTTCTTTGCATTTAGTTTTAACGAGTATGCCCGATGCTACATTATATTTTTAATTTTCAAGTACGATTATGTATTCAATATAACTAGACCTTTAACCATTCAACTCGAAATAATGTTATCAATATCAGTTTTGATGTGCAAATTTTGTTGTAATCCGTCTGACCATTTAATATATGTTTTTTCCTTCACAGATTTTTTGCCTTAAAGACTTTTTTCAACTTAAGAATTTCCACGTTAAAAGTATTGCATTTTTGCATAACAAAATTTATGTTCTGAAACACATTTGTGATTTATATTTAGTATGAAAAAAAGAATTTAATCAAAAGACAAATGTTATTGACAGGTTGATTAATTAAGCGACACACATGTCCGGTTGTACAAATAAAATACTCCTTAAGAAAAAGGACCGAAGATACGAAGGAGTGGAGTAGAAAACAAACAGAGAAAGAGAATGATACACGCGTTAAGTGTACGTATGTATGCATCACGTGTATTCAGAGGCTAAGCACATATTGACCAATGCGTATCACCGGTAGCAAGATAAACAAGCGTCTTTTGGCTTGCATCTTTGTCTCCAGTGCGTGTGTGCCACATTTTTTCACATCTCACGTTCGACTCTCGCAGCAGCGAAGCTTTGGTATGCACGAATGTGCGAAAAATGTACGACTCGAACGAACCTGAAGTGAATAAATACTTTTTCTACCAACGAGAGGCGTATGTTTGCCGAAACATTTGTTTCGTTCTTATTTTTGAGACGCTGTCGTTATTAAAAATGCCCAGTTTGATTTTACGACGTTAGTTTTGCGGTGAAACAAAAAGAAACAAAAAAGCGACTGTATCCTCCAATCAAAGTATTGCGCTCAAATCGAAGTTAAAATAAAGGCTGAGCGGAATGCCTGGGCGATACTTTACTTTTTCGCTTAATTGATGCCGTTTGCGAAATACACACGATGGCCCACAATTCTTTCTTCTTGAGTACCGGAAAAGAAATGGCACGTTGCGTCCCGTTATTTTTGCGTATACACATCCCGATCCTTAAAACTTGACGACCCCAAAATCTGACCACACTAAAAGCATCAAATGCATTTATAAAAAGTCACCTCTAAACTCTAGTAGAAATGAATCAAGGCAAGCCCATGTTGGTCCATAATGGGCCTGTACTAGCCCAGATATTTTACATGTAGAATTCTGAGCGAGACTTCTAGAACGTCTAGATTTTTTGTCTGGAAATCTACATGTAAAATATCTAGGCCAATAATGGCCTGTAATGGGCCAATATGGGTTTGTCTTGATTCATTCCTACTAGGGAAGTTAAAGACCAGGGTGAAATTAATTTCTTTTTAATTAACAAATTAATTATTTCTACGCTAGCTATTCATTTTAGTTCGTATTTAAATTCAAATTCAGTGTAGCGTTAATTGTCTGATTAAATTATTTGCGTATGATATGTTGGATCTTTTAAAACGAGAAGAGTTTTTTAAATGTTACGCTGTGTACCTGCAAGTGTCAGATAAAAGAAGCAGGGAACTTCAGATTTGTGTTTTGGAAGCAATTCAGCGCACTGTCTTGTGAAAATAAATTCGTTTTCAAAGTACGCATTTAAATTAAATTATTTCGATAAAATTATCTGAAGAAAGTTAAATTTTCAAATAGAATTTAAAATAAATAAATGCAAATTGGATGATTTTTAAAAATTGTTTTCAACAATCAACATTATAATTTGTAACATTTTGCTACTCAAATATTACAAAATTAATTTCACATGTTTTTCAACATAAGAACTATGAATTAAAAATAAAATTTATTCATGTATATATTTCGATTGTAAATACAAAAATACATATTTTTATCAAGTAGTATGTATATATTTATTGAAAATTAATGTCGAAAAAATATATTTTATATTTAATGCAAAGTTCAATAAACCTTATTGAAAATAAAAAAATTCCAAATCACTAAAATAATATTTTTTTAATTAAAACAATCAATATATAAAAGCGATAAGCAGGTGATAAAAAGACAGTTACGTGTTTTGAAAGTAATATCATTATGCCATATCATAAACATATTTTATTTTATTTTATATATTATAAATTTTATTTATATCAGTCAAACGTTCAACAAAAATTTATCTTATCTCTGCTTTTGCAAAATTGTAATGTTGAATGAGTAAATAAAATATTTTGTTACAATTTTTAATATCACAATTAATGACAGTAATGACAACAATTAATATACTAATTATTATTATTAATAATTCTACAAACTACTTGTATTTGAATTGTAAATAATCATTTCATGTATGCAAAAAATCTCTAGTCTAATTTTAAACAATTCATTTTGAACATTTAACATCACTGTATCAATAATTTTTTCCTCGATTTTTGTAATAAATATATCATTTCAAATAATCATTTAATAAATGATAACGCTGATGCAAAAAATGATTGCAAATGAAAAATATCGTTTTAATCATGATTTCTTCGTATCTGAAACGAATATACTTATATTCCTCTGAACAACTTTTTGCTATTAGTGTGAGCACCCAGCACTTTTAGTCAAACAAAAGCAATTTCTTTGATAAAACATTTCTGCGTCTAGCTCAAGCGCGATATTAATTTCAGAATATCTTTCAGTAGCGCCAAGTGGTTGGAGCTTTGAAACGTCCATTAGTCGTAAATAGTTGCAAATTACACGTGGTGCTCGTAAACACAAAGTATATATCCAAGTATTACCGAATATAATGCGTACGCGCACTACACAACGGATACCAAATGTTACAGAGTGGCTATGAACAAAAAGCTTAGACCAGCCTCTCATCTAACTATTCATTGTAACTAATAATTACCGCGTTATTGTGGGCCCGCTGTTGGCATTGTAATTAAATAAAGGAGATCGAAGAGTATGCGCGTATATGGGCGCAACCGTTGTACGCAACAGCCTATTCTACGAGCACACAGTTTGCAGACAACTTTTGCGTTGCAAACTCAAATGCGACAATACGCTTATGCACACACACCTAAGAATATATACGAGGGGCAATTTCATTGTTCTTTAGAAGATTACTAATCTTCGTATAGAGCACTGTCACAATGCCCTGAGAAGTACTTTTTTATTCGCCTAATATTTTAGCATTTTATTATTCCTGACATTTTATTTTATTTTTAATAAAAAAATATATTACTATGACGTTTATGTTTGAACATAACAATTTTAAAAGTAAAATTATATTCTTCTGTCTTTATTAACTTTATTTTAGTAAATAAAAAAAATAATATTAAAGAGTGATTAAATTTATGTATAATTTTTTATTCAAAATAATTTTCCAATATTGTATTTTATCAAGTTTCGGAAATAAAATTTTATTACTTAATGTAATGAATAATATTCAAAAGCTAAATTAAATTTCTTTAAAAAAACAACAAAACAAATTAACATTCAATTGAAGTTATTTTTATGTTGGATATTTGCAAAAAGCGATAAACAATAACTTAATGTCATTTTCGTTTATAGGCTTGTTAACTTTGTTTGCTGAATGTTCATAATTACATTACAAAGTGCATCAACGTATGTAAACGGTTAATATGCGCACACATTACTTAAACTATACAAATTGATTTTAATATGATTTTAGGGAAGCGAGTGGCGTAAACTTTGCTTGAGAATTTTGCCGTTGAAGGAGCCACCTACCGAGCGCTGGATCGAATATCCAGCGCCATTTCTTTTGGCGAATAACGGAAAAAACGCGAACACGTTGTTTAACCCTCATGTGGTAATGCAGCAAACAAGCCACTTTTGCCGAGTTTCGATAATAACAAATTCAATGCAATCAATATGAGAAAAGTCAATTATTTTTAAAATAATAATATATTTGTATATTTCACTATACACTTTACATTTAAATCCTTTAATTAGGCATCTAACATTTATAATAATTTTCTTAAATTTTAATTGAAAAAATTAATATTTATGAACATTTTGTGAATAAAGTTTATTTTTAATTATTAATAATCGAATAATCTAATATCATGAATATTAATTACGAATTATTATTTATAATTTATTTTTACATAATTGAAATTTAATTTCATTGAGCTTATTTGAGTGAGAATTTTCCTAATGTGTATTGTAATTTAATAAATATTTATAAAGTAAGTTATAAATATTAATAATAAAACGAAATATCTCAATTAAATAGCTTCTACCTTCATTGATAATTTGCATACAAAGAACTTGTGTAAGCTTCTTACAATCTAAATTATTTTTCACATAATTCATAATGTGTATTTCTAAATTCTATAGAGAATCATTCATCTTTTGATGAGATTAATATTTTAATATAAATGAATACATTGTAAATTAATATTTAATACTATGCTGTTGTAATACATCATTTTTTATAATATATAGTGTTATAATTTTAAAACTTAGTTTGTTTTCATTGAATTTATTATTTCCTTGTTAAAAAAGAAAACTATAATTTACGTAACAATCTTTGAAAAATGTGAACGATTTTCACAAACTTCTAAAGAAATTATATTGTAAAAAATTCTAACAAATAAAATTATTTGTAGGAAAAAAGAAAAAAACTATCAACGATTCAAATATTAGGATTCTAAAATCAATGACAAAATTTAATCTATAGCAGTCATCTAAACTGAAGCCTGTAATTCGTCCTTTTTTTCTTTTCCCAGACGGATTATTTGAAAAGAGCTCTGAGTAGATTTGCGACGGTCTTCTGGCTTAATTCGATCCTCGGTCACGAAAATGTATGAGCGTCGATTAAAGATCTTCGGAGGTAAGAATGGCAAACAAGGTGGTGGCAAAGGTTAATTCGCTTGTTAATTCGTTGATAGCCGACTCAGCTAGCTCGTCATATGCCATTTTAATGAGCGCGTTTAATACGCGACACTCGCACCAGTCCGAACCCATTCGCTCATTATTCGCGGTATTATTTCACATTTCAACGCCGTTTGTGATTATTATCTTCTTTTCAATTTCATTACAAATCATGACTTTCAAATCCGAGGCTTATACAAACTGGGTCCTTTACAAGATTAACTGTTATCGAAGGATAAGCATCAAGATATGTCATATTATGTCTGTTATATCTGATTGTTGTAATGGAGAATGAACGAAATTCTGCTAGATTTTAGAAGATTTGAAACTCCAAATTTGTAAATAAATATAACGTCTTATTGCACTGAAAGGTTTAATTAGTTTTTTAATTTTTAATTTGGTTAGTAATAATTGGTTTGAATGAATAATCATCACCTCATATATCATATTACCATTTAGATGAGTAAAATTATAATTAATTTCCTGCTTGATCAAAGTAATTATTTTTATGCCAAGTACTTTTTAACGAGACAAAAAAGAACCTGCATTATACAACAAAAATTATCAAATTTTTTTATCAGTTTTAAAAAATAGACTCTGCACTTAGTTATGCAATATAAAACAATTGTAATCTTGCACTGGTAGAGATAGACTGTCAAAATAAAAGTCTTGACTATTATTACTACAATGCAGACTGTAAGTTTTTACGATCCATAGATTATAAAAGAAATTTTACTTTTTTATATACAATTTTAACTTTAATATATGTAAGAAAGTCGACTTTGTAAAAAAGCTGTAAATATCAATATTTAATTCTGTAGCGACGCGTCATAACCGGTTAAGGGGACACGCAACCAAAAAATGACGATTTTTTTTAAAAATTTAAAAAAAAATTTTACATCATATTTTGATACTTAAAAGTGTCTTCTTTTA